>VZTZ01010470.1:120594-138659 GCA_013400955.1 Drymodes brunneopygia | reverse complement strand
CAGTGCCACCCCGCGCTCCAAGGCCGCCAGGGCGTTGTCGGGACGGCCGAGAGGGGCTGGGCCGTGCCGGCTAAAGCACCTGAGTTTCTCCGGAACCTGTGGCGAGGCGCCCGGGGGCGGGGCGGGGGACACGTTTTGGGGTGGCAGAACGCGGAAGCGCCGCGGTGTGGAGGGGGGCCCGGCACCGGCAGCGCCATCGCCGCGATGTCCTCCGACTTCGAGAGCTACGAGCAGGACTTCGCCGTGCTCACGGCAGACATCACGGGCCGCATCGGAAAGGTGCCCAAGCTGGTAGGAGGTGAGCGGCTGCTCCCCGCCCCCGCGGCCCTCGCTCCGCAGGCCCGGCCGGCTTGGCTGTGGGAGCCGCTCCTACTCCCCGCGAGGAGCGGGGCGGTGGCGGGAGGTGCCGGCGTGGTTTCAGTGCAGCTCTCAGCGTCTCCTCGCTCCTCACGCAGCAGAGTCGCCTCCCTGCCCCGGGTCTGTCCCGGCAGCGAGTTGTCTCTTGAGACGTGTTAAGAATGCTTTGACAGAATATTTGTTTGCTGGACACCTGTAAGGATCAACCCTTCCCTTCTGCCCGGCTCTGGGACCACGCGGAGTTCCGCCAGTGAACTTGAAGGGCTGGGCAGGGCAGGGGGGGATGTTCCCTGTGCCACCATTGCTGCTGAATCCTCTTTATTGTGATTATGCCACAGCATCACTAGTAGAAATCAAGTCTTTTTCCTGTGGCACAGACACAGATTTTGTGCATGACTTAACCTGAATCAGTATTTTTGCTGCCTACTGTTCATACGTTTGATTTGGGTAATTGGCTATGGTGACTCACATGCAGGAGCAGATTCAAAGAAATCCGTGTTCATTTACTTTAATGTGTTTGTCAGTAGCCTGCAGCGTTCATGGTCTAATTCATCATGTACCCCTGCAATAGAGTCAATACTGTCTGTAAGAGTAGAAAGATGAAAATTATAATCTCCTTAATCAGCCCAGCTGAATCTTGAAGCACACAGCCCCAGTGCAGGACTCTGAGTGGAGATGGAGGGAAGCTGACACTTGTGGTTTTCTCATCTGTTCCTCTTGCAGCTCAGCTTAATGCCTCTTCTGTTCCCAGCTCATTTAATACTTCTGCCTCTGCTTCTTGTGCATGTTTCCCAAAGGTTTGGGACACTTAACCGTAGGAGTGGATGCTGTATAAGAAGGAAATAAGCACATACTAATGGTGTACTTTTCAATGTGACTAAAGGAAAAGGTATCATGCATCCAGAACCAACGAATAACATCCTACTTTCAGAGTGGGAAATGCATCATGAAGTAATGAAGTAGTGAATAGGATTTGAGGTAGGTGGTCTGCTAAAATGTATGATCTTAGGGGATTTTGGATAAAAATATTTTTGATTCTGGAAGGTTATGTCCAATTCTAGTCTTAGCAAGTTAGAAAGTCTTTGAAAAACCAGAGTTCAGTTCCATTGTTAAAGGAAACTATTAAGCCTTTTCCTTGGCTTAACAAAGATGTTTTGCTCTTGATCTTAACAAGAGCACAGAGATATAATTCAGTCAGAAGCTGCAGCTGAGGTGGAAAGATTTGTCTGTTTTCTAATGGAAACTTACAAAATGAAGAAGAGAGAGAATCAGAGTTCCTGTGATTGAATTTTAGAACTAGTGTAATTCAATCTGCTCAGAAATTATATTTAACCTGTAAATGGGCACTGGAATAATTTACTGAGAGGATGCAGTGAATCCTTCACAAAGGCTTCTTCACTTTTGAACAGTAAATTTGAGGACCTCTGGTAGGAACAGGGGGACATCATAAATACACTACTGGCTTATCATTTGAAAATCAATAGTGCTAGACTGATTTACAGGAAAAGAGAGATTTAATTCCCTAATTGTAAGAAGAATAGAGATTTGAGTTCGTAATTGTATAGATTTTGGAACTCATCAGAGTCTGTTCAATAGTAGGAAGAATATTCTGCATAATAGTAGTGGATTTCCATAATCCTCTCTTTGAATCAGTTTCCTTTATTCACTTAGGGAGATTTTGGAGCTTAAAGACAAGATGTTTAAGGAGTATTGGCTTAAACACTGACATAACCTAGAAGCAGCAGGCTTTGAAATCATCACTTTTATGAGACCATTAGAAGGTTACTTTTTTTATAGAATTTGCCATCCTCTCAGAGGAGACAGAATGCATGTTCCCTGCAGGACCAGTCATGTGCTACTGGGCTGAATGGAGTCAAGATATGAGAAAAGTTTTGGGGATTTTTTTTATTTTCCCTGTTAGTATTTGAGGTTGATCATACATGGTTTGGACTGACTTGCATTATAGCTGCTTCTTGCACTGTACATTTATGGCTTAGGTGTTGCTTCTGTTTTCAGGGCTATTCTGTCTTTCATCAGAAAAAACATTTTCTATGATTTCAAAACGAACTTCAGTCTTAGCTAACAGAGACATTTGGCCACCAGGAAAAAAAATTCTCTGCTTATGCTGAACACTTTAATCAGAAATATTTTAAATACACATTTTTCCCTTGTTTCTTAATAGGAGTATTTGCAAGATCTTTGCTTCTTCATCACCAGAAGTTCCAGTTAGTTCTTGTGGCGATGGCTGGGAGAGCCTCAAAAGGAGGATTATGAGGTGGGAGGGGAACGTGAGGTGACAGTTTTCAGCAGATTTGAGAGAGATTGCTGATGGCCTTCTTCCTCCACGCTGGAAGAAGCAGGATGAAAGGTGTAAGGACTCTGCACAATAAAGAGAGATCTCCTGAAGTCTAGTGACTGGTTATTTCCCTCTGCTGCCCAAAATGGACCTGCTGTAATGGAGAAATGCTGGTTAATTGGTTTTGCAACATTCCTGCATTCTGTGTTGTCAGGACACGATGCTGTCTTGTGTTCTGGGAGGATGATGGCTCAACAGACAATCCTGTTGTCACAAATGCATAAGTAGCTCAGCAAGAAATGTAACAAAGGCTCTCTGATACCTCAGAAACAATGAGCAGCAGGGACAATAGAACATCTTGGGAAAAAATGTCTTCTGTTGTTGAGGCAGACATCACCTGGAAGATTAAAGAAAGCTATAAATAGAGAAATGACTTTTAAATAGATTTTCTGTGATGCTGCTACAGGTCTTTGAAGAATGAAGATCATCGACTGATGTGTTTTATTAATGTTCCTTGATGTTTCAGACAAACATCTGTCTTGTGATTTGACCAACACTTCATATAAATTTTGATTGCTTGATATGAAAGAGTTTTATCAGCAAAATGGTGATACTTAGTCTCTTCCCAGCACAGTAGCCTCTGGGCTGTGCTGGTTTTGGACTGGAGTGGTGCCATTCTTTTGCTACTTGATACTTGCACTTTCTATTGGGCATTTAAAGTGCTGTGTTTCAGTTGCTAACAGGTTTAGCTGAAGAAAGCCCCGCCTTTAATTTTCTATTGTACTCCTGTACTGAAGTTTACTGTCTCAGTTTCAGGTCTGGCTCATTGTGTTATGCCTCTTGAACCCAGCTTTCTAATCCAAGGAGAGAAATGCAAGTATTGTTCCATTTATCTGCTTTTGGACAGTAACTTCTGGCAGTGGTGAACAGGGAACCACCTGAGCGAGCACAGCAACATCTGCAAGTGGTCTGTGAACTGAAGCCCTTTGTCACTCAGTCTCTTCCTCAGCATGTACTAATGAAAAGAAGCAATTCCACAAGCAGTGGCACTACTCAGTCTTGATCCAGGTTTTTTTGATCTCTTTGTTGGCTGTGAGATCAAACCAGTGCTGTGTTATCTTTCCAACCTGGTAGACAGATTCCCACCTTTCTGTAACTGCTGTATTTTGGGAGACAAAGAAAGTATCTAATGCCAGGGCAAGGCAGAAAGAACTGGGGAAAATGTAGTGAAAGCTCTTTTCTTTTAAGGAAGTGATACAACCTTGTGTACAAATAGAGAACAGATTTCTTTGCAATCCTACTCAGAGGAAAACCCACTTTCGTTTCCAGTCTTTATCCATAGTTTGTCAATTTCACCACTTAAATTATCCAAACTGTGTGGAATATTTTGTTTGGGACATTCTAGCAATGTAGGGAAAAATTGCTTTTAGATATATTTGATGGAGCACTGTTTTTTTATTTTCTATAAAGGATATTTGAATTCTCAATGAAAACAAAAATTTGTAGAACACCTTTTTCTTCATTTCCTGTGGAAATGTATTTAAGGAAGTGATTGAGTAGGCAGGTTGAAAACTGCCAAGTCACAGTGGACTAATACAGTTAGTAATATGAGCATCTTTAATTGGACTGTAACTTGTTTGTCCTGATCTACTTCAAGTGGCAAACTTCTCTTACCCAGTGGAACTCCCTTGGATCTCACTTTCAGTCTCTGAGCAAGTCATCCTGTGAGTATTGTGCCCCCCTTCCTATGGGGATTCTGGCTGTGAAATAAGTTGTTTCCTTCACTTAACCAGTGAAGTAAAAGTGAAGCTGAAAAGAAATACTTTGAAAACCATGGTTACATGGTATTGTGTGCCCTAGAGGATCAGCAGTTGCAACAAGTTCAGCTGCTTCCCTTGAAGTCTATGAAGATCCTGCTCCAGGGCTGCAGTGCTGGGATGTTGCCATGTGCCTGCTCACATATCTGTATGTGAAGGAAAAGCAACGGCAGTTGTCCTGGGTACCATCCAGGTGATTATGTACCTGGGTCAATGTTAAAATTTAGTTGACTAAACCCTTGGAGATCATTTGAATACCCCCCTCCCCCCCACAATTTTATGGGAGCTGTTTTAGCCAGACCTTCTTATGAACTAAGGAGCTTTCTCTGCAAAAGTTCTGTAGCTTAATTTCTCTGTGAGTCA
Organism: Drymodes brunneopygia; assembly: GCA_013400955.1. Lineage (NCBI taxonomy): Eukaryota > Metazoa > Chordata > Aves > Passeriformes > Petroicidae > Drymodes > Drymodes brunneopygia. The sequence continues at coordinate 133,826 of VZTZ01010470.1, read as the reverse complement.
GTCAGATCTTACTGGCCAGTGGAGTGCTGGGTAATTCTTGTAATCACAAGTACAAGCAGAATTTGTTCAGTGTGAAATGCCTTCCAAAAACCCCCAACTTTTTGTCCCTAAATTTGAGGTTACTAAATGCACATGAAAATTGTAATCCAGTACAACTCAGGGAAGTACCAAAAATGCTATAGTACATTTATTTTCTGCTGCTATATGTTAAAATTTTATTTCTGCTTCAATAAAATGGTATTGTGTGTTTCATACCTTCCACTGTTTTTATTTTCGTCCATCGTCATCTTGCTGACTTCCAAATGAAGGAAAGAACATAGGTGTTTTGGGATACAAGAATAGAAATGGAGGGGATAGAGGGGGGAAGGGGCAGATTTCTTGGGTTTTTTTATGTTAGGAGGATGAAGTGCTGAATTTTCTGTCATTAGAACCTGGTGTGGAATTAAAGAAAACATTGCTTGCAGAAAACTAAAAGTGCTACTCAGAAAATATTTCCTGCCTCTTCTGCTGTAGTAGAATCCACCAGACGTGGCAGCGTGAATTCCAGATTTGCAGGAAAGAGGGTCCTGAGCCTGGTCCTCTCTGCAGGCAGAGCTCCAGTGCACATAACTGAGTAAGGACGGATCGTGATGTTCCTGTGTCCTTAAATGAGAGCATAGAGTATTTGACTTGAATGAGAAGATAGATGGATAGGCATTTCAGCCTGTGAGAAGCTAAATTATGTTCTTTTAATAAAGTGGTCCCCTCTTGAAATTCAGTGGCTTATGGAATGCAGAGGATCAAAGGAGATCATCAGATAGTCCCTTTTGGTCTTTAATGTGTCAGTTCCAAATACAAAGAGATTATGTGGAAGAGAAGCAAGGGGATTCAGACTTAAAAGCAAAGCTCTGAAGTTTAGAGATACATGATTAAGTCTTGCGCCATGTAGACTTGTCCATTCTGACCTCTGGGGATCTGTGACTGGAGACACTTTAGTGACATTCGCTTTTTATCTGCTTCATCAGGCACACCACCAGTACAGATGTCTCATGATGCTCCTGGTTTCAAACAATTTGTTTGTTCAGAGTTTGTTGTTGACTTCACTGACACAATGGGTGGATTTAGAGTCTGAAAGCTGGAAGATGTGATGGTAGGACTGAAACCCTTGAATACTCACAGTAATGAAGAAATGTGGGGACTTTTTATTATCCAGTGTCTGAACATTTCTCAGTCCCCTTTCATGCTGTAACAACTCAAGTTGTGAAGCAATCGGAATGTTTGTGATGATGTGATGCTGAATCTCAGCTCTCGGTTCATAATGAAATCTCTGCCTGTGCATGGATGGTTGGAGGCAAGTCAGAAGTCAGTGTCTGTAGCTGGGATGTAGCCTTGCTGGGAAACATGGCAGATGGTGATTGCTATGTATAGCTTAAAACTTATTAGAATTTTTTAAAATGTTCATATTTTATTACTAATTTCCATTTTTACTGCTACTAGAAGACAGTGCTTTTCTTGCAGTTCCTGTGGCATTTCATTTTATATCTGTTGAAGCAAAAGAAACAATTCTAGACCCAGCAAAGGAGTAGGGGAATACAAACATCATTTTTCTTCAGAACCTGAATTAACTTTAATTGGGATGCTTCATTTTGTGCATCTCATATTTTGCAAATTAATACGTTAAGCCTTTGTTCTTAAATGATTTTTTTTCCATTTAGTGTATGTATGTGCCTTGTCATGCATTTGTACACACCAGCAAGTGGCGGCTGAGGCATAATTCCTCCAGCTGCAGCAGCTGTGTTTTCCTAACTAGCAAATGCTGCATAATAGGACAGAAGACTTCAAGGATTCTCCAGTCTTTTTTTTTAATTACTAATGTGCCTATCACCGTGTGTGCAGATGGCAGACAGAATAAATCTCGCGTCTGTTTTAGATGATACATCCAATCTTTTGGAATGGTATATTTTTCCTTCATGGTAAGAGCACTATTATATTGGTATTTTCACAATTCTGTTTCAGATGAGAAGAAGCAGATGGTTGCAAATGTTGAGAAACAGCTCGAAGAAGCAAGGGAACTGGTATGTTCTGGCTTTTCATATGTTTCCTGCAAATTCCCAGCAAAAATAGTAGGGTCATTGGTGGTAGCATTTGACACTCGTACCCTAAAAATACTTAACAATGATACATTAGAAAATGAAATAATATTCTTGAAAAAGCTCTTATTAGAGGATATAAAAGACAGGAAAAGTGTATCCTTTTTAATGCTGTGTTAAATCATGCAAGGTTCTCACTATTGCTGTAAGTCCATAAAAAGTTACAGATTTTGAGTTGTGGATTAGGTCTTTTACTTTAGGAGTAGAATTAAATATTTACACACCATGACTTTGTTTTTGGCTTGTAAGACCCAAGCACCCACTTAATTTCATCTATCAGAATGTCTTGTAGAGCAATAGATCTTTTTTTCCATTTTAGCAAGTGAGGCATAAAGGTGAGGACAAGGGGGCCATGGTAGTGTGGGTCATTGATCCAAGAAGAGTGTAGGTGTTAACCAAACATTAGTTTGTGGTTCACACTGACAAAAAAGCCCAAATGTGATGAGCAGCATGTGTTAAGCAACTGTGACTCTTCTTTTATTTATTTTGTTCCCATTACAGCCTGTCATGTCTTCAGTCTGGGAGGAGTATAAGAGTAAAGTTTTGTAGATGAGGAGTAACTGAGCAAAGGTGCTGGTGACAGTATTTTTCACACATGGCTAGTAGTTCCTTACCTGAAGTTGGTTTTGTTTGTTGTTAGCAAATGAGTTTGGTTTATCTCATGTTAGAAATGTGATCTGAATGTTAGGATAGGGAAAGAAATCAGCTTTTTTACCCTAGAATTTCTTATAATGGAAAGAGCTTGAATCAATTATTTGGTTACTAACTAAACAATAAAATTAATTTTTTGAAGTGGCATAGGAAGAAAAAAGTCTCTTGAGTGTTTGTAGGCACCCATGTTGCTTTTGGTTTAAAAATAGAATTAGTCTTGCAGAACAGAGCATTGGAATAGCATCCAGTAAAGCTGGATCTTGGGATGGCTCCCTGCAGTTTTGCCCTGTGAGGATGGCAAGGCACCTAAGCTCTCTGATTTGGTATTCCCAGTGAGAAACATGGTAAAATTACTGTCCCATCTCATGAGGATGTTCTGAAGATACATTAGGGGCTTTTGGGCACTTTCATATTCAAATGGCTGCGAAAAGTAGAAATCTAGAAATGTTTTTCAGCTTGTTTTCATTACAAGTTGACATGGCAAAAGACAGTGCAGTATGGAGAAGCTCCAACATGGTTGGATTCATTCAAATTTGGTTTTCTACTCAAAGTAGATTGGAAGGAGCAGAATTTGAGTTGATGGCTCCTTACTTCTCTCCTTATGTCAGAAAAAGATCATCTAAATTTGTATTTATTATGAGATTAAAAAATAAATCCTGTATCTGTGTTTTTAACCTAATGATGATCTTCATTTAATGTACTTTTCTTTCACATTTTTGTTTTGAATCTTGAGATTCAATTATTGGCTTTAAGCAATTACCAAACATGTTTGTGATTAATGTCAAGGCTTGGGTTTAGAAATCAATTTGAACAAACCTGCTAATAACAGAACTGATTAAGAAGATCCTCTTTTAAACTAGGGGCTGCAGTAGAAAACCAAAATAAACCTAATTCCTTGCTGCTGATGGTTTTCATACATTGATTTGCTTCATTGTCTTGTGTAGTCAAAGCTAGGATTAGCTGATTTTGTTTTATTTCCCACTTGGCTAGGAAATAACACTCTCATATATTATAAATATTATTATAGAGATAATTTATTTGCATTCATTAAGCAGTGATGGTTTGAAAACACTGTCTGCTTTGTTTGGGTAAAATCACTGGTGTAATTGATTTGATGTATGTACAGAACTGACACAAAAACTTCCCAGACTCCCAGGCTGCCTTTTCAAGCCAGAGGTGTGGAGTAAGAAATCTCTGGGGAAATATGCTGTTGTTCTACATCTGATGTGGAGGATCTGATTGTTATTTTTACCAGGTTTCTAAGGAAGGTGATTGTTGAGCTAACCTCGGGGAAATTTTTTGAGTATGAAATCTAGAATATGAAATCTTGAGCATGTGCTAGAAGAACTGTGATTTTTTGAGTGAAATTCTACTTTTAAGAAGACAAAACTTTCTCTCTGTTGTTTGCCTTTATCTTTGTTGAAGGATGCATCACAAAATTGTTGTTTTGCAAATGCTGGGTTATTCTTGTCTTGTGTTTTTTAGTTCAGATCTCTATTTTAGTTCCAGTACTTTAGAATCAGAAAAAATAGTGAAGCTTACAAGTTTCTTAAAATGCTAGCAGCTGTCCAGAGCAGATTCATATGGAGAAGTTCCTGTGGGAGGGGGAGACCTATTTTGGAGTGGCCAACATCAGCCACACTACTTTGTTGTATTTTTGAGTGGAAATACGAAGGGCTGCTCTGCTCTTGCTTGTTTATGAAAAATATGATTTTATGACCAATAATATAAGTTTTGAAAATGGAGATGCATGAAATTAGGCTGCATTTACATTCACATCTGCTTGGGCCATTATCTTCTGCATGGCTTCTCATGGAAATTTCTCAGCCCAGCCACAAAATGCACCCATTTAATCTCATGATGAAAAAATACTGGTAAATATTGGTCAGCCTAAATATGCTTCATAGTTCTTCCTGGGACCTTACACTTTCTAATATTGACTCTTTAGAATGAACATTCTAGATTTCATGGACCATGGTCTGATTCTTGGTGCAAATTTTGGATTCACTGGTAGATGGTTTTATTTTTATGTAATACACGAGAATTGAGACTTCATTAAAATTTACCAACCTTGCACATATATAAATATATATATGAGAGAAATGAACATTTGAGATCAAATATATTTAGATGAAATTGATAAGAAATAAGCTATTAATTCCAGCTATTGGCTTAATTTATAATACCCCATTGGAAAGTTAAGCCTGAACTAAAGAACTGGGTAGAATTAGAAATTGCTTTGTGTGTTTCAATTCATTAGTGACTATTTAATTAAAGTCTGCTTTATAGTTATATCATTTTGTATAATCAGAATAGATCAGGCAAAATGACTTTTGAGTATCTGGCAATTCCATTGATTAAATTCAGATGCTTTTCTTATGATATGAGGATGAAATTTCAAAGTGTAAGCAAGTGATTACATAGGAATAAATTCTAGCAGTCCCTTGTGAAGACTTGCAGCCAGTAGCCTGGGACCCTAAATGAAAAGCATTTCTGCTCCTATGCCATATTGCTCAACCAAGATCAGTAGGAGGTGAGTAAATATTGTTTCAGGTGCCTACAGCAACCAAGGAGAGGTATTCTTTTATCTTTTTTAAGTATGTTGAAAAGATTTTAAAAGGCAGGTGAGGAATTCTTCTGCTGTTCAAAACAGAATTCCTGAACAGAGAGCACCATACAGAGCAGGCTCCATGACCCAGTGGGCAGATAATTAGCAGCCCTGGTTTATAACTTTTGATTTGCTGTAGCTCTGTGCCATATTTTTGTATTTCAGGCCCCTTAGAATTCTACATGGCAAGAATAAATAAAAAAAGCTTTTGAAAGATATCTCTGATTTTTTTAATCCATTTGACTGTATGAAAGTTCTTGTATAACATTGTCATTAAACCCTGAAATTTAGCTATATAACATACTTACATAAAGATTTGGGACGTAGATTTAGGCAGCCTGTTCAGGCTATGTAATTCTGCTGAGTTAGCAATGGTTAAAGAAAAAGGAATTAGTTTATTAAACATAAGATTTAGTTTATTAAACATACAGAGTGGTGGTAAATAAAGCTTTAGACATATATATATATATGTAAGTAAGTAAAATACCTTTTTCAGCCAAGGGTTTCCAAAACTGCTCAGCTAGGTGGAGGTAGGCTTTTTTCTGAATTATGCTCATTTTCAGGAATTGTCCTCAAGTTTACTGTTTTTTTGTAATAAAATGTCTTCATCACAGTTGGATTTGAAATCCAGAAATGTTTGACTAGAATAATTCCTTCTGAGTGTTAATAATACTAATGCTGTCACTTGTTTCTAGACTTAAGACTGTGTAAAGATTTTGATAAATTGCTTGTATATTGCAGAATAAGCAACATTTTTCCTTATAAAGAAGGAATATTTCTTGAACTTAGGTAAATTTGTTCTTGCTTTAATTAACCTTTTGATTTATATGCCTCCTCTTTGTTTTTACTTGTCAGCTTGAGCAGATGGAACTCGAAGTTCGAGAGATCCCACCTCAAAGCCGAGGGATGTACAGCAGTCGAATGAGAAGCTACAAACAAGAAATGGGAAAACTTGAAGCTGATTTCGTGAGTTTTTAACTTATTACATAAAGAAGGCATCTCTAAGAATTTTTGAAATAGAACAATGCAGTTATTCAGGCAAATGAGAGGGTATTTTTGGCCAGCGTGAGAGATGAGTTCTGCATGTATCATGCTGTGTATGTGGACAGATGAAAACCAAACTGGGGAAGAGAAGCTTTTCTTTTAGCAACAGTCCCATACCAATATTCCAGTTGCAAACCTCCTGTCTCTTTACCCTGGAACTCTGTTGTTTCTCTGTCATTAAACATTGTGAGTGTTCATGATGTATGCAAAATAGTCAGCTTTTAATCCTATTTCTGAAGGAATGACAGCTTGTAGTAATGTGGGCAGTAACATGAAAAGCAGTATAATCTCCAATCCATGGAATTTTTGAATGTAGTTTATCTCATGTGCACTTCATTTGTTAGTCACTGTGTTTTCTTTTCCATTGCACTTAGATTCTTCTTGGCTTTTGTACAAATTGGTTATAAATACTATATTTTTTTGAGTAATGAATGCAGACTAACAAGATTCCCTTGTCTAGGGGCTTCTGCTACAGTTATCAGTCCTTTTTTTGTGACTAGGATTTGCACTGAATAGATTTACATAGAGACAAAACTGTTTCCTGTAAAATCCTGAAAAAGTTCAAAGGGATTGCAAAGTGTAGGAAAATGTTATGTTAATTGGCAGCAGCTCAGTTCCTCCAGGGTAGGGAGAACGAAATAACTAGTGGCAGCATTTTCCATTCACTAGAGAGCTGTGAATTTCTTCAGGTTGCTGGCAGCATTTTCATCCTTCAGGGGAGGGGAGTCAGTGTTTATACCTGCAGCCAAGAAATCCAGCTGACTGTCACTCCTCTGTGCTTCTGCCAAGTTGAGCAGTTGCACAAAAATGTATGAGAAGATGGTTGCAGTTTGTAAAGTTTGAGGAATGCTAGGATAAAAAGACTTGCATCAAAATTTTGAGGCAGCCTCATCTGTTCCCCTGTAGGAATTGCGTGTGGCCAAACAGTGACTTCCCAGAGAGAGCAATTTCTGTACCAATTGTGAATGCTGTTTATCCTCTCAGATGTGGGAGAATTTGCTGTCAGCATACATTTGTTCCTGGCCTATTTCTATGTGTAGGTAGATGGTGGAATTCATACTTTCATATCCCCAGGCAAGTGAAAATGAGCGGGTTCAGAACTGGACACTATATGGAGGAGGAGAAATGAGTGCAACGAAATGCATCGTAACACTGGAAGTTACATGATCACAGGAACATAAGTTTGTGCTCAGAAAGAAGAAGCAGAAACAACATGAGAAAGTGAAATGAACAGATAGTAATAATTGGTAGAAACAACGGCCCCAAACCCAAGGATCTTCAGCAGAAGATCAAGGAAAGAAAATGATGTGAAGGATGTAGCAAAGTACTGGAAGGAAACAACCATGCTTGAAAAAATTTCATTTGCATAGCAAATAGTGGTGTTACAGCTAAATGCCTTATGTAGTTCCAGTTTCTAAGTACTAATATTTTTCTAATTTTGTATGTGAGGACTTAAGACTCCTTTTGGATTATTATCCAGGCAAATAGTAACTTGTTGGAAATTATAGAACAAAATGATTCAGTTGTGAGGGAAGAGGAGGAAGAAAAGAATTGTTATTTTGACTCTATAAGCTCCAGGGTTGTCAAAGGTGGAAAGTTGAAGTATTTGCTGAAGTAGAAGTGCTTTTGAGTGTTCTGGTTTTATTTTAAATAAATTATGTCTGTGAAATTAATTGCAAAAATTATATACCTCAGTGCACAGTCTTTTTCATTAAGTTCTGTATTTCAAATGTAAAGTGAATGCAGAACCAGCATTAGTAGTTTATTTTATGTCCATTGATAACATGAGATTTGATCTTGTGGTTATTTTTATGCCTTACAGGATCTGAAAATTTGCCCTCACCAGAACAGTTATGGAAAATAGCTGCGTAGCAACATTTTTAAAGCTAGGAGAGGGAAACGTGGGGTTTGTGGACTGGCCGCTTACCCACTCTTTACTGGCAGGAAGGACAATATTAAAGTTTATTTGTGACATTTAATATGTAACTGGTGAGTTTATTTTATCTTGAGCAGTGTGTGTAATAATGACCAAATGCCTGCAATATTATTTATATGGTGCTGTGGCATCTTTGTGACTTTATGGGGATTTTTTTTCCTGTACACTTTACTATGTTGAAGTAAATTCTGAAAAATACAGATTTAAGCTCTGTTAAGCTGTACTTAGAAAAGCAGCTCCAAACATGGCTTTTCATCTCTAACTTTGTAATCAAATAGGAACAAGTTGCAAATAGGAGATTTATTTCCTCTTATTGCTAATCCTTGTTGGTTTGAGACCTGCAGTTAAGTGTCAGTGCTCTGCAGTGCAGGGGTGTGTGAAGGCAAAGGCATCTACCCCATGCACTGTATTGCATATGCATACTTGGTAACACACTGATTACGATAAATCACTTCCAAGGACAAAAACCCACCTTTGCCCTGTGTTAGCCCTCTGTCTTGAAGAGGAGCAGTGATAATGAAAAAAAGAAGAGCACGATTTTGTCTTTAGAAGTACTCAGGAAGCACAGCACTGTGAATACTGATGGGGAAAATGAACAGAGCGAGCACTGCACCTCAGCTTTAGGCAGGAGTGGTTTCTGATGCTCACCTCAGTGCTCTGCAGTCTTCCCTGGGGAGAATTATGAGAGCAGGGCAAGCATGAAATGATGCTTCTTTGCAGAAAAGCTGCACGCATCTCAAAAAGCCAACTTTCAGGCTTGCAATAAACATACCGAAACAGAATGAAACTCTTTGATAAGCCTTAAGCTGTCTTTTTTCACTTGCAGATGTAAATCCTGGGTTTATTATCTCATTTTCAATAACATATCCCAGTCCCTCATTTCTGCAGGGGGGGTTTGGTCCCCGTGAGGTCCGGGAGGATGTGGTGGGACCTGCGGGGCTGGGCCGGCTGCAGGGCCCGTGTATGCGCTGCTGGCTCTATCTTGTGGCCCCAAGTGGAGTTGCACATCACAGTCTTGTGCTTCCAGGGCTGCTCCAGAGCTTGGGGCCACGTGCCAAAGAGTTCCTGAAGCTTGAAACAATTTTCCTATCAGAGGGTCTTTTTCCTCCACATGCCTATGCACCATTATGTGTTTTTTTCCTGGCTGTTTCTAGTTCACCTATAGAATGTCCATGGTGGCTACCAAAAAAGTAGTCTTTTAAGTGCATGGACTATAGCTGTTGTTTATTCATACAAATAAAGCATTTTATGTTAATTGTTACCTGAAAGTGGCCAGTTATCTTTAAACAGTGGGGATATACAGCGGTAAAAGGCTTCCAGATTTTATAAACATAACTTTGAGTTAAGTCTATCCCAGTCCATGTGAAAATGTGACTATATAAACCTAGTAAATATGTGGTTATTTCCTAGCATTTATATCCATCCCCAGGGTTCCATGTACTGGCTCAATGTCAGGGCACTGTAAAATAGAAAAAACAAAAGGCAGGCATTTATTTTCCTGAAAAGCTTACTGCTGACGTATAAGGCATTCAAATAGATGGGAAAATATAAAAATCCAGTAAGACCACGTTATGCAGTAATATTCATGTTACAAAAACGAATATTGCACAATCAGTGTTGAAAATGAGATGAGCATATTGAGCAAGAAGAAATAGCCATCAACTAAAGGAGGCAGCATAGGAACCATTCTATTCTGTTGGCAGCACAGATGTAAATTTTACTGGTAGCATTTGTTATCAGTTCAGGAGACAGTGCTCATTCCATTTAAATTCTCAGAATTGGTACTGATTCTGGTGATTCTGACTTTCAGAATAACCTTAAACAGAAAAAAAAGAGAGGTGGGGCAAAGTTGCAGATACATAGATACATTGTACAAAACTTGAGTAAACATTTAAACATTTTTGGCATTTAACAATAGCTTTAGTCACTAGTGACAATACATATTTACAATTTATACCTCCTGCAGGTTCTGTTTAAGATCATTGTTAAAATTTCGACTGCTCTTAAGCTTGAAAAACATTTAAGGAGATAGGCAGTGGGATTTTATTGGATAAAGTTAGCTCTCTTGTATGACTCTCAAGTACCACCTGAGTCCAGAAGCTCACATGAACAGCTCATACAGCTGTTCTGTTATGTGTCTGTTATGTTCTGGCTCTTTTTTGCAAATGCTACCAACCCCAATTCATGTTCAGTCACCTACCCAGACAAATGATCATATGGCTGTAAGCATAATGAACACCATTTGTCAAATGACAAGTTGCTGTCTGGATCTTTATGGCCAGTCTTCCCTAGGTCTCCAGTTTGAGCTAAAACTTAGAAACTCAACTGTTGCTGCTGGATTATTTTGATTTATAAAGCAAATAGTGCAATAATGTTTTGTCCTTATAAAATTACAAGCCATGTGTGGGATTGCTGTGTGTATATCTTCATTGTTATATTCCAACAGTGTCCTTAAAACCAGGGAATCCATCATGCCAAAATGTCCTGTGTGCACAAGAACCTTACTTGCGAGTACAGGTGCCTTTAGTGAAACCTGATCTTGTTGACACATTTGAAACTTCTGAAATCAGATTAGTTCTCACTATGTGAGTAGTGCAGCTCTTTTGAATGGGCCTGTGGAGGATTTGTTTTAATGCACAAAAGACTGAGCTAAGTTTCAGAAGAAAGAATTTGAATTATCTCGCCATGTACTTGGCAATCTAATTTTGAAAAAACATACTGTGAAGAAAAGTTCCTTCACTGCCATTTTTATAAATACTGTCACCTTCTTGAGATAAGTAATCACTCCTCTGCATTCTGCTCAAACTGCTCCTTACAGAGGTTCTGTTTGTTTTCCTATGTTACTTTTCTAATAACTTTTGATATGATATTTGTCTGCCTGACTGTGGCTGCGCATTAGGCCAGCTTGTTTTCTACAGAGGCAAATTCCACATTGTCTTCAGCTTGTTTTAACTTGTGTCCCCACCCCAGTGGGTTTATGGTGGGAAAAGGTGGAGGCATTTGACCTTGTGCAATTATTTGATTTATAATACTGCTATTTTAAATGGGGGAAAAGTGATACAGAAAAGAATGTGCTCTTTTTTTTATAACATTCAAGGCCTAAACTGATGAAATATTAGGAAATGGTATATAACTTAGAACCCCTGTAGAAAATTTTCCCCAAAGTTATTTATCTTAAATTTCTTTCAATTGTTTTGTGTGTAAGTATGAAGATGGAAGTAAATTTATTTCGTAATGGAATTTACTAGTGAGGAGGTGCTTTTCTGTGGAGGAAAGTGTGAAAGATGGGAGTTAGCATGCTTAATTTGTAATTAACCTAAAGGGTTATGATCATCTTAGCTGGGACTCCTGAGAGGCCAGACCAGTGAAACACACCTTACCTCCTGGCTTTGTAATTCTGTAGGTATTGCTTACAGAGAATCATCCTATGTTTGACCAATAAGTGTGTTAAGCATCTCATAACTCAATATGTGAAAAGATAATATGCTGGGTGAGGGCAACCAAGCAGCAAATTTTTAATGTCAGTAAAGCTAATTCCTTAACTAGATTCTTCTCTTGATCAACTCCCCCTTGACCCTCACAGGAAATTCTGTGTCTGTCTCATCTGTTAACACGTAGGGCTGAGACTGGTGAGTTTTGTGGCCCTTCAGCGAGTTGTGGTGGAGGTGATGCACGTGATTTTAAGAAAAACCTGTTTGTGTAGCTTAGACTTGGCTGGCTGATTACAAATAAAGGTGTTTTCAGGAAGTGGTTTGGTGAGTCTGATAACTCTTGTGTGTGGCTGGAGGCTGTGAATGGAGCGTGTGCATCTCACACAGGGCACTGTAAGCATTCAAACCTCTTTCCTTTCTCCCTTCACACACAAAATGTTTCTGTATTAGATTAAGCTGAAAAGTGGTCCATGGCAGAATGAAATCTTTCTGTGAAATGTGTTTTAAGACATGTAGTAGAAATTCAGAATCATATCAGCTCTGCCTTTTTCACTAAACAAGTGTTCTCACCTGATAGGTTGTAGACACGTTTGGATTTCGACCCTCATCAGCCTTTCCCAAGCAGAGAACTGCAGTTTCTCTGTTTACCATGAATTTGTTCTTGTGTAAAACTTCTGCTTCTCAAAATAGTAGATTTGTTTGCTGTTCTTTCTAAAAGAGAGTGGAAGAAGCCACATTCACTCAGAATTACTTCTAACTGGCTGATGAGTAAAGTGACTTCATATACAGAAGGTGAAAGTTGGTTTTGTGGTGGGGGGCACAGAGGGGAAGGCTTTGTTGTTCCCCACTTCCTCAGTGATTTCTTGTTCTACTCAAGTGATAGTCCCCTACCTGTCGTGCAAAAAGAAGCAGCTGTCACTGTCCTGCTTTTGATAGCAGCAGCAATAAAGGTCCTGTAGTTGAACCTGGGTGCGGGAGGCAATGATGAAGAAAACAGGGTGCACCTCACGCTCACCTCATTGTATTGCTCACCTGCACTCATTTAAGTAAAAGTTTGATTTTGTTTCTATCACGAGCTAGAAACATAAAGATTACAAAAAAAAGAATCAGACAAACTGAGCAAAACCCCCACCATTTGAACGTGTTTGCTTTCCAGGCTACAGCCGCACTCTCGAGTTCCTTAACGTCTTATTAGGCTTTTTCTTCTCTCTTCTTTTTTTTTTTTCCCCCAGCTACAGCGAGGCTAGTTTGCATTTCAGTTCTGAATAGGGAAAGACGTGTGCTGCTGGTAAATCATAAAAAATCGAGGGAAGGGAAGGTTGGTTTTGACACGGGCAGGATTCGTTCCAGCCGTGCCCCTGTCCCGGTGTGCTGTCCCTGCAGTGACGCTGGGTGGCGCTGTTTGTTTGCAAAGCAAATGTCGGTTCCCCCCC
>VZTZ01010470.1:80000-120532 GCA_013400955.1 Drymodes brunneopygia | reverse complement strand
TTTGCTTTGGTAGTAACTGAAATTACTGTTTCATGAATAAAATATTTCTGGTGGGATTTGCATTTCTATATTGGCTGAAGATACTGTGTTGAATGTTTTATTAACCAGCCCAGTGCAACTGTCAGCCTATTAAAGAGATCCAATGGACCCTGTTTAGCTAAATAAACTAAATAAATCCAATTCGTCAAATTGTGTTCCTGGCTGTTTATTTTCCATTCTTTTGATGTACAGTTTATTTTAAGTTAAAGCCACATAGATTTAAAAATTAATGTGAAAATAGAATTTAGTGTTTGAAACATGAGAAGACTAATTGCCGTGGTCAAAAATAGCTTCCCTTTATAGTGAAGTTGCCATCTGGTAAATGGTGGACTTTTTATTTGTGACTGATTAACTGTCCCATGTCAAAAATTAGTTGGCAAATGAGTGGTTAAAGGATTTTTTTTTCCAGCTTAGTTTTGTTGCTTCCATGAAGAGAAACTTGAAATATAAGCACTGCTGTTAAAAATAGCTATTTCTACCCAACTTCAGGAGTTTTGTTCTTTATCTTAATATTTTCTCAATCAGAATTCAAGGGGAAAATTTTATATGGTCATTACATGTTAAATGCTTGTTGAAATTCTCATTGCATCATAAGGAAATATTGGAGTGTGAAAAAAAATCCTCTTTGCATAACTGAATACATTGCATGTCTGGTTGTCAGACAGTTGTCAAACATTACAAATACTAGCATTCATTATATTCTGCTAGTACTAATAATATTTTAGTTACCTTGTTTCTGCTGAAAACCTTTGCCACAGAATTGCAGGAGACAGACTGCAGATTTATGGTAATGTTGCTGGGATAGTACAAAATTTTCTGTGCCAGTTGCAAATTCTTGTGAATGCAAATGCATTCTAGATTTGTTAATAAGAGAGATGAAGAAACAGTGATGGATGTATTTGCTCTTTCTTCCTGATGCTTTCCATAGTACTGATTTAGTGATGTTACATGTTAACTTCTGTGTGTTTTACAAGAAATCAAAGTTCCCAGGTATCGTGTTTTGCATAGTTTTGTTTTTATGATCTTGGGTTTCCAAAAGTGGAATACTGAAATTTAGTGCAATAGAAATGCAGTTCGATTAAATTGCATTTCTGGCTCTTTTCTCAAGAAGTCTACTATAATTGATTGAGCAGCTTTTGTGAAAAGCTAATGTGTTAGATGAATTTGAAAGTGTCAGGGCTTCTTAAGAAAAATCATTTAATCAAGTAATTCCACCTATTTTCTTACATATTTTTCTTACTAACCAAAATGGTAAAGTTGTGTTTCCACCTCTCCCCCAAATTCTAACAAAGTAAATATTTAGGCAGGTGTCATCAGTGTTGGATAGAGTGCTGTTCCCTTCTGTAGACAGACTTTAATTTGTGCTGGAAAATACTACATTTCTTTAAATTTTTTTTTGCTGAAAATGATATTTGAAAATTTTTAAAATTTTTTAAATGGTATTTGAAAACTAAACCACACCGCTTTTGTCTCAGAAAAAAGCCTTCCCGTTTTGTCCTCTAAGCTGGTTCTTTTTAACATACCAGTAATAAACCCAGAAGGAACTTTATGATTTAGTAAAACTGGCTAGCAGAGGTAAAAAAAGATGGGCTTTTATAGCAGGGGAGATGTCATCTTGTTTCTGGCTTAAGACTTAGTGAAGAAGGAATATAAAGTAAAAAAAGGAGCTGGAAGTGCATTAGACTGATTCTGCCTCCTTCTAGTAATGTTCTTTACTATGTGAAGCATACGGAAAAAGTGTGAATATCTCTGTTCTTTTGTTTGGTAGCTTTTTATTTTTACTCTGCAATCATTTAGTAGCCTGTCCCAAATACAGCCAACTTCCCTTACAGCTGCTGTACAAACCTCAACAAAAAGTGATTCTTGGCCACAAAGTCTATTTAAACTTGCTGTTCTTACTCAGTTAGGGGGAAATCCCTGCAAAGGCTAGAGGATCTAAAGTTGTGCATTTGACAATTTAATGCTTGTATACATTTATAATAAGTGGATCAAATACATCACCTCCCTTACTTTTCATTTGCTTTTTATAAACTGCCTTTAGGGTGCCAGTGTGAGGAAAATAGGCCTTTTCCAATATTTAATGAATACTACAGAGGTTTCACTCTAAAAGAGGTGATCAATGAAAATTAGAGTAGAAATATAAAGATTACAGATAGTAAAAAGGAATATAGCAGGTGGTTTCAGGGATCAGCAGTAGAACAGAATAATTTTTCCCTCTATAGTAACATTTAACCATTTCAAATGGGTGCAATGAAAAAAGGGTTTTGCTAACTAAAAATTTGGTGCCTGGTTTATAAAGAGAAAGCAAATGGGGAGTGTGTGTGTGGGCTCTGCATGTTTCCCATTGAGTGGCATTTGTGCTTACTTTCAGAACCCCCACAACTTTCCAACATGTCCTTAGTTTGGGGTTTTTTTATTTTCCAAGAAGTTAAGACTAGAATGAATAAGGGTAGTGTTTGCCAACTTACCCTCCTGGTCAGCATGGAAAACACTGAATTGCAATTGCAGTCTTTGTACCTGTTCACTAAAGATTCAAATGTGAATTCTGGCAAGTCAAAGAAAAGGCCTGTATTGTGTCTGGTGGGTCTTGGCTTGGGCCTTAGTTAGAAAACGCTCTTGCATTATGAATTTAACACCTTCCTTTTCACTGATTCCTGAGTAGAAGATTTGAGCCATTATTAAATCGAGCTGTAACTTTTGCTAGGTCGTGTCTCCAACCAGGAAAAGAAATGGTATTTAATATTTAATTTAAGAGAGAATAACTGCATTAATATCAAAGCAAATTCTCTTATTTCAGAATCTGAAAAGTTACTTTCCATTATGGTGGTTGGTATTTTGGGACATGTAACTGCAGATATTTTGTCACAGGGATCCCCGTTTGTGGAGTGCCTAGCACAAAGGGATTTCTCACTCATGACTACAGCTCTTTGGCACTCTAATGAGTATTAACTAAATAGAATGATGCAAAGGACTAGGTTGTTATGTTAATGTGTTTATTGTGATTATTTTTATTTGTTTGAGAAATATAGGTTAGTGTCAGTATTACAGATTGTTCCATTAGCAGCTGTCTTTGAAACTACAGGTTTTCATGTTATGTGTTTCTGTTAAAATTTCTAACATCCTTAAAAAAGGAGAAGGATTTGTCTAGGATTAAGGTGGTTGGGAGTAAAACTAATAATGCTCAGACAGGGTTTTAATCACAGTGCTAAGATTTTTTTTATTCAAAAGAAATGTCTGATTTGTACAGACTGTTTTGTACAGTTTCGTAATTCAATGTCATTAATACCGTCAAGTGACCAGAAGATTCCCTCTTCTTTCTGCCCAGTCTTCAGGAGAAATCAGACTCTCTGGTTCAGTTGTGTAAGCTTCCCACAAAGTTAGTTCAGTCAACTAAATCAAGGTAAAAAGTTACAGAAAGGTCAGGATTAAGTTAGGGGTTGCTAACCTGAATTGCTTTCCCAGCCTTTTTAAGCCCTTAGTGCTCCTTTTGTCTTTTTCTTGCATTCTGTCATGTTGTCCTCCTGTTAGATCTTTATTTCAGTTGAAGGCACCTGGGCTGCATCTTTCTCCTGACCCATACTTGGAGTCACTTTCAAACGTGTTATTAAATCCCTTTTTTCCATTCATGAGCTATATGTCTGGCATTCAGCAATGCAGATCGGTGGCTCAGCACTTGTGCCCTGTAGAGAGCTTGGTTTAAAATGCATGTATTTTAGAATGAACATAAGGAAAATTTGCTCCTTTCTCTCCTCATTTTCCCTTTTCCTTTTTTTGTTTCTCTTTCTGGGGCAAATGTTAAAAGTTTTTACTTTTAATTTGTACCTAAAAAGTGCTCTGTTGCTAAGGTCAGAACTGCTGAGTTCCCTTCTCTCATAATGTAGGACCAGTTTCCAAGCCATTTGTATGTTTTAAAAAATGACTTAGCTAAGGACTTTTCTCCCATCTAGGGCTTCTTGGTGGTGTTTGCTTGGACAAAATCCCCCAATTTTCCTCACTTACTGGATGTGAGTCTGAATAGAATTGCTTTTTCAGGAAAATGAACTGGAAACTCCATTTCAGGTATGCACCGAACAGACATGAGGGTCTGAACAAAATACTGGCGTTTCAGGCAGCTTTGAACCATGTTAAAGGGATGATGTTTGATCTAAGAACTGGGCCAAATCTATTCTGCAATAAAACCTGAAATCATGTACACTACAGAAAAAATAGTGGAAGAACTCCAACATGCTCCTGATGTGGATAAATGTATTCTTTTGGAGCAAGACTTCCTTTTGAGGTCCTTCCTTCCTTTGTGAAAAATTTGGGTCCTGTGGAAATTTCCATTCCCTCTCTTGTACCCTATATCAGACAAAGGAAACCAGGACAGGTACTTCTGTAGCCTGAAATATCATAGAATGACACAATGGTTTAGATTGGAAGGGACCTTCAAGATCATCTAGTTCCAAAACCCTTTCCTCATGGGCTTCCTCTAGACCAGGTTGCTCAAAGCCCTTCCAGTCTTGAACACTGGGCCTGGATAATCCTATGGCTAATAAGCATAACTAAATATGGTTATTCATTAATTTGGACTTCTTTTTATTTTTTGAAATTGTCTTTTCAGTCACTTACAGTGGATCATGTTTCAGTCCTTTCACCTACTTGTCATTTGAACAATGAAGCCTCTGGTTTTCCATTTTATCCAATCTGCTTTCAAGGTCTTCAGCACTGAATTTCTGATAGCAGCAAAGGATTTGGGGCTGATACTTCTGATATTCCATACTTGGGTCCCCAGCTGCATTTGGGATTTTGATGCGAAAGTGACATGAATTAGTAAAATCCCACAAAAATTAGTGACAGGAAATCCAGATCAGGTCTTTGAGGACACATTTAACATGTCTAGTGAATTCTAAGAAAACACTGTTATTATCCCTGCCAGGTACATTTTACAGGCTAGTTAAGGGGCTGGGCTGGGCCATGCCATGGTTTGTGATGTCCATAGTATCAAATTTAGTATGAGCTTGATTGTATAATAGTAAATTCTTCACTGTATCTAATTCTGAGGTGTAGAGTCTGACTTGCTGAAGAAAAGAAAAGCCTCTTCCAGCAAGGAGAGCTGTCCATTCTCTGGTACCCCTTGCCTTTAAACACTTCTGTGCCTCTGGCTGTTACTTGGCCTGAGTGTGGCTTGGGCAGGAGTGTTTGAACTGATCTATACAATGGAGCTTTATCCTTGCATTCAGATAAAGGCTGTTTTTTCCCTATAGAGCAAGCTGCTGCATTCTGGCTGGAGTGACTCACTGATGAGGTGCTTGGCCCTATAGTGGTGGGGGGGATGAAATTCTTGAAATGAGGCTGTGCTGCCCTCTTGTTACATTTTTGGGGGAAGTATCTAGAAAGAAGTGAGAATAGGTTGTTCTGCTGACATTATAAATAAAGAAAGTGGACCTTTGGTAGTAGCAATCTTCTTGAGGGAATTGAATCAAGCACCTCCTGTGGAAAGTGGAAATAAATGTATTGCTTTGCTCAACTTTGAAGTTGTATTCAAAGTTTCTTTTGCCTTATATTTTACCTTTTATGAGGCTTAATATACTTTAGAAAAAGAAGTCTTTGGCATATGTTTAAATATAGGTGAACAAATCTGTGTGTTTGTATTCATTTGCTGTTTTGTTTTGTTTTTTGAATATTAACAAAGTCACAGTGAAGTTCAGATTCTGTAGGATATATAGTCTGTCTCTAAACTTCACTGTTGGACACATCACTTCAAAAATAGCCAGATGAAGAAAAATGTGTGATGCACTTATTGACAGAGAAAAGCCAATAAATCCAATTTGATTCAGGAAGCTGAGAAATATTTTAATAACTTTCTGACGTTTTCCTGTAGTCCTTATTTACCTTATCAATAGTTATGGTGACATGTGATTGTCAACTTTTTATATTAAACCAAACTAATAAATTAAACATGTTGTGTTTATACCTGATGAAAGCTGACGTTTTGGAAAGGTGTTAAAATATACTGACAGGTCTTGTTCATAAACTCCTTTGGTATAAATATGTAGATGACATCTTTAGATATTGTTTGTACATAGGCTGATAGGCAGGAAACGTTGACAACGTAACAAATGCAAATGTCAACCCCACAATTTAACCTTTCTGTGTAGGAAAAGATGTTAGTTTTAAGTTACATGTATCTTTTAACTTTATTTTCAAAGTTTTTTTTGAGCCTGTTATCATTGCTGTTTCATGTGCCACTGAAAGTAACACTGCAATAAGAAAGATTTGCACTTAAGAGCTTTTCTCTGTGGTGTTCCTACTTAAATGACTGCAGCTGAGAGGGTGGTTTTTTCTTTTAATTCTTTTTATTTTTCACATTTGCCTAGTACCTTCTGAATCTCTCTGCAATATTATCTGTTCATTCCTTACTTGCCAGTGATTCAGGACTTGTGTGACTCAAGGGCAGTAAACCAGTAAAGCTGTTCTAAAATGTTAGAGCAGTTTCTTGTAACAACAGACAGATGTCCTTGGCCTCAACCTGGATCAGGGTTGCTTCGTATGCTGGATATTTCTGATTTGAAATTTGTCTTCTCCATGGTGATGTAAATCCATTATGTGTTCTCTTCTTGACGTTTTTTCCGCATTCTCCACAAGCTGTGATTAATATAAAATCTTGCAAAAGTTACAGCCAGTAACCAGGGCACCAGCAGCCCTCAGTGGCCCTGAGCAGCCTCTCCAGCCCAGCCATGGCCCAGGGCTCCATTGAAGGGCAATTTTCCCCTGCCTGGGGGATGCTGTGGGATGCTGCTCTCCAGCTCCCCATGACCCTGCCTGTATTTGGTCCCTGCTGAGCTGCACCCTCAATTCTCAAAATTCTGGACTGAACTTGCTGGGAGCTGTGCAGCTCTGCCAGGTGTCTGCAGCATGTGTGAGTTCATGGGCCTTCGTCTTTCTGACTTTTCAAACTACTTGATTGGAGCAGCTCCAGTGGTGCTTTTCTGCCCCCTACCTGGGCACCTCTGCCTGAGGTCTGGAGTCCAGGTTGTGCAGTGTGGGGTCTTTTGTGTCCGGTGTGCAGGACTTGTGGGGGGATTTCATAGTGTTGACCCAGAGCATTGAAATACTGAGTGCCTTGCACTACATTCAGAATGGGAGTGCCCATCTTGATCCTGATGGCTGTAAGCAGAGTTCTGCTGAAGCCTGTAGCCTGTCTGATTTGTGTCTCTCAATTCCCCATTTTAGACTTGGGAGGAGCTTTAAGAAGAGAAACTTTGTCCTCTGCATCCAGGCTTTCCATTCTGTCTTTGATGACCAATTTCACAACTAAGAAGAACTTTCCCATAGTGTTCTTGCTTGGGTAGACTGGAAATGTGTTGACAGATAATCTCATGATGATTCACACAATTCCAACAGAGTGATTTGAATATTGTCTCTATAATACCTAAGGATGTGTCCGTGAATCTCACCAAGGAAAATCCATCCTTTCCTCACCCTTCATTGAATGTGCTGAACTCCATGTGTCAGATAGAGAAGTTAAGCAGAAATGCAAAAATTTGGGAAGGAGAGGTTGACATTAATTGATGATGCTGGAGTGTTGGAATCAAAGCTGTTGCTATTGTGGCAGGAATTGCAGATTGCTAAATTTTAGCAGTGGTAAAGGAAGTTGCTACTGTTTTTGTTGTTTTTCCCTTGTTATAAATGAGTTAAAGAATGTCCACGGTCACAACTCAACCTCTGTTATAAATAAAAACAAAAATGTACCAACAGTTTTGGTGTTCTCCAAGTGCCTAAAGAGGTACTTAATGAAAATCAAAGTAATGGGAGATTGGTGCAGGCATATAAAATTTAATAGTTTTGGAAGGCTTCAGGTGCATTAAAAATAACTCTTTTTCAGAATAATTAACTACTTTAACGTGGTATTGAATCAATCTGCCAATTAGTGCAGTCGTGTTTTGTTTTGTGGAAACTTTTGTAGTGCATTAATGAACATCAACCTTTTGAGCAGATATTTCTGCACTTAGACTGACCTATATATTATGTATTACTTAAAGATAGCTCTGAAGAGTGTTTTTCAGCTGTATATTGTTTTCATTTTGTTAGATAGATGGACAGATTTGGGATGTACATCTGTGATTCCATATAATTGACAGAAAACCCTCTGGTATTTGACTGTCCAAAGAACATGAAAGGTATAATTTACTTTGCAACAGTCCTATTCTGTCAGATGGTTGCATTGACTTTCTGAAACAGTTGGAGAAAATTGATATGACTTAATGTAAATGAAATTGTTACATTTGATTCTTACCTCATGTTACCTCCCTGTGGTATCTAGCAGTTCCCAGTCGTGCAGTAAGCATGTTTTGTATGGCTTTTATTCCAAATCTTTCCCTGGGGAAATCACTGGAAGTTGTGAGACAATGCTCTTTCATGTGCTGTTTAACTGGCATTGACTTACTTTCCTGAGTTATCTACAGAGGTGGCTTCATTTAATCCACTTCCTTGGTACAGATTACAAATTGCTGCCTTGTATCAGTGGAACTGACCATCTTTTTCCCTGGGAAAAAAAAAAAAAAACCAAACCAAACCTTTAATTACTTTTATTTGGGATCTCAGTTTTGAGATTCCAAGTAACTCTGGGAGAGCCTGGGCACCGTAGCTGCAGTGCACTTCTGGAAGTTTCCATTAATTTGCATTCTGGTTCTTTAGCTTTGTTTAGCAGCTTTTCTGCTCAGTGTAATACCAGCTCTCTCTTTCTTCCCCTAGGTTTTGTGTTGTTGTGCATTTCCTGCTTAACAGAATGTTTGTTTAAGTAGATGTAAGTGCAGTGAATTTCCTGAAAGTTACTCATTGGGGAAATTGAAATGAAATTTTAAAATATCATTAGGAATGCAAACAACAAATTCTTTCATTTGCTGTAGGCGTCTTTACGTTGGAATGACTAGAAAAGGTTCTGGTTAATTAGAAGTAATTTGTTAGAAACCTGAATCCTTTTTTTTTATTTCCTAGATTAAAACTCAGTTCCCAGCTGGATGCTTATAAGTGCAGGAAATGTAATTGTGAGATGATTAACTGCAAAAAGATGGATAATTGGAGTTCATATGATATGTCAAATATGGCTAAACCAAAAGGTTTTTTGCGTGTTGAAAGAGATTGGCTGAAGTCTAGACTGCAGAATATTGAGCAAGGAGTGTTTTTAGAGATTAATAGTCACAGATTGTGGCAGGATGATGAGGCAGAGCTTGACTGTAAAGAGCTAACACCTCCCAGCCCTTTCCTATATCTTCAGGTTTAATTAGCATGGGTTTGGTTTTGTCCTCTTCCCTTTATTGCTGTTATGTGAATTGAAGATTAGGAAACACACTAAACATCATACATCTAACACCAATGCTCAGAGACAAAGATATCTCCTCCTCTCCACTAGGAAAGGCTCAGCCTACCATAGGATGATTTGAGTCTCCTGTGTTATTCCCTCCCCAGTGTCTTGCCTTACAATCAGCATTGTTTTTTCTATAATTTTTTCATGTTTGTAAAATTTGCTTTGAGTCTTTTTTTTTTTATAACTGCACTGTAATAATAAATTAAAAGGTGATACATACAGTATAAACTGCATCAGTGGCATTTTGCTTTCATTATCCCTCATAGATGTTTAGCAAAACAGTGCCTGGTGTTTTAAATTACTTCTGCTTTACTTTAAAATGAGAACTTCTGTTTGAATAGCCTATTGTTCTGTTAGCTACTACACTGCACTTCAAACCACAGAGTGTTATTAGAGTCACTGTATTTTGGGATCATATAAAATATTTGTTCTCTCCCTGCTCCCAACCTATAAACTTCATATCTCGATAAGGAGTTTCTAACCCTTGGAAATACTGCTTTACAAATTCAGCTAATGACCCAAATACAGCTTGTTTGTTGTGTATGAGTTGTATTAAAATAACATACTCTATGTGTATTGTCATTAATGATATGCTCATTTTGATAATGGAGCTGCAGTCTCTTAGTATGTAGTCCTTGGGGAGATGCTGCATTTTTTTAACTAAGTATTGTTCTGGCTCCTTTCCTTGATTGGCCCAGAAATAGCAATCAGCTGGGGAGCAGGATGACATGCCTCTTAGCGATCCCTTTTATCTTTGAGATGAGTATCAACATTGTATGCTTCCTAATGGAAGTGTAATTTAATGAAATCTATTGGGTAAACATACTTCAGATGTTCAAAGGAGGTGACAAAATTTTTGCTGGCAGCCAGGACCTGGCTGGTTTCCAGCTTGCCTTTAGCTGCTATGCATATAGCATTGAGAGAGGCACTTAAAATAGGAACACAAAGTATTGTTTCTATTGTGTTTTTGGTTGTGGATTTTTTTTCTCTGTTTTCTTTTCCTTAATTTTATTTTTCTGGTATTTGTACTTGTGCCCTATGACTTCCAGGCTTTTCTAGTAAAATGCTACATGAGGTCAGGTTTCCCCTCTCCCCCTCAAAACATAGATGACAGTGTTAAACTCAGGGGAGATGGTTGGCACAGAATGTGCTGCATATTGGGGAGAGGGGTGAGTGGGGGGCTGAGTGATCCAGGCTGCTGTTAGTCAGTGACTCTGTCAAAGAATAAGGTCCTCTCTAGACTGGTAAAATTAAGTGTCCTGTTTTAAAGATTGTGTCAGAGCACTTTTGTTTTATCAATAATAATTGCTGATGTAAAACTGTCCTCACTGAGGTTTCTAACAGATGGCTGGGAGTGGAAGGAAAGCTGCTCAGCCTTCCACTTCCTCAGCTAGAAACAAGATTGCTAAAAGGAGGCAGTTGTCCCTCTTACCACTGCTCCCTCCTCATTATAGAGCACTGATCCCAGCACACAGTCACATTCCTGTGGCAGCAAACTTGGCAGAAAGATTGGAAAGATCATATCAACACTGTTGTCCCTTTTAGTGGATGTTTGACTGGACAGCTGATGGATCTTATTGCTCAGATCCTAATGGTTTGGTAAACTGTAGGAGAGTGTTTGAGAGGAAACACAGTAACATTTAGACACATTTGAGTATAATGGATATGTCTGTGGAACATGGGGTTTTCTTCTTTATGTGGGAGGTCTAGAGGAGGTATTCTTAATTTGAAGACTTCCACAGTGAGTGTAATTGCGGGACGAAGGACGTGTCCAGAGAAAGATAAATGCATCATTGACCTTTTGGTGTTCTTGTAGGTATTAGTGGCTAAATCTGAGCTTTTCATTGTGGCCCACTTTATTTCCAGCTTGATCCTGTAAAGAAGTCCCTTTCCCAAATTTACATTATCTCTCTCCTGTGAATGTGTGACATGGTACATTTGAGCCTTGTGGTCTTACTCCAGTAATGAGTGAGTTCTCTGGACTGGTGAAAGCCATGATCTACCAACAGGGAGCTTCTTTGGGTACAAAGGCAAGGTCAGACGACTCTATTTTTGCAGTGTTGTTAAGCTTGTGTTCCATGTGGGGACAGTAACTAAGAATCAGAATGCAGTAAGATGTAAAATGGAGTGAATTGCTTGTTTACAAATAATGGAACAAAATGTGGATTGAGGAAGAAAATTCAGGATATGTCAACATATCTGGTATTTCTGTAACTGTAAGCTATAATAATGATATGAAATAAATTGCAATTGTATTGAACTGTCTTCATTCAAAATGTCTTTGGTTCCTCAGCCAAACTTCACATTACTTTAATGCTACTCTGTTTTGCAAACTTTCTAAACTTGTCCAAAGTCTGTGCAAGATCCAGGTGTATACTTCTTTATGTGTGTGTGGATGCATGTGCAATGTTTTCTGTATATGGAATACAGTGATGCCAGTTTAGCTTGTGGCAGCTGTGGGACAATTAAAACTGTATGTAATTTAAAACTATTGAATACATAAACACATTTTATTTAATTTTGTCCTTGCATTGCTTCTGGTGAGGAGAGGCAGGAAATGGACAAAATTATAGGCAGCACCAGAGTTTATGACTCTATGTTGTGAACCCAAAATAATTAAATGGCTCACGAGGCTTTCAACTCAAGAAAATGAATAAAGCTTCTTAGCTTCAGACCAAAACATTTTCAAAAATACAAAGTTTGGTGAAATTGTAAAATGTTCTGGCTTTAGATCTGCTTCTTTGAAACTAGCCTTCATGTGAAGTACTCCTTTAAAGTGAAAAGTTTTTCTATACCTTTTGTGGACCAGTTAGAACTGTAAATTGGTATCTTGGTGGTTTTATTTCCTGTGTCTGTTTCCTGGTGAAATCCGGCTTGAGGAAGCCAAGCATTATAGGATCATTTAATTTGGTTCCCTTCACATAAGTCCAAGGGAAGGGAACTAAATTCAGTAGGTTGGTAAGGTGGTATTTATCAGTATCAAATCCCCTCTTTGCATTTAGGGAAAGGATGCTGACTTAAAGCTTTTCTCATCTTGATAATTCTCTGAGTTTCTCTTCCACCAAGGACATAATTAGATGGTAGTCTGCTTTATTCTGTTTTCCTTCATTTTATTCCTCCTGATTTGTGTTCTCCTTTATGACAGTCCACGCTGCAGCTGCTTCATGCCCCAGTGCAGACGATTAAGCTGCTTTCTCCCTAGGTCTGCAGGAAGATGCAGAAGCATTACCTCCGACCACTGCCATTGCCATCTTTATCATCTTTTTTCCCCATTGTCAAGCCGTCGTTTGTAGCTGCTGTAAGCTTTTACCAGTGGCAGCTTAAAAGATATAGGTTGAGATTTTTTCAGAAAGGACCCTGAAGGAGTCAGTGCTCAATCCTCAATGGCTTTCAGAGCTGAGCAGCTTAGACCTCTTAAAAATTCTAGTCTTATGTCTTTTCAGGTGGGATTTTCAGATTCTCATGAGTAACCTGTGAAAGGAAGATACGTAGAAACCTGCACTTCATTTCATGGTTCAGGAGGGCTTGTTTTTTTCAGATTATATAAGTGCTTTTGAAATTTCATCCTTTGACATAATCTTGTCGCAAGAAACATGTTTCAGTCTTAGCAAGGTAGTGTTTGAACAGCTATGAATTCAGAAAGAATCACTTGCCATTTGGAGAATTTCATTGATATATTTTCTTTCATGTGAATTTCCAGTATGGTCAAGCAACCAGGATATCCAGAGGCCCTTTGGGTAGGTGAATGTACCACCTGAAGCAATGAAATCAGAAATGTGTATATAGCAAAGTTAATCCTTAAGACATTGAAGAAGAAGACAGAAGTACCTCAAAGATTTTGAAGTGTTGGTTGTTGCAAAGAAAGAAATGCAAGAAATTCTGTAATGTTAGTCGGACAAAATCTTTCTTTGAGGAGTGATCATCTTTTTCTGTGGCATGATGCAAAATGACTCTGCAATCCCTGAGAATGTTTGTCCTTATGCAGCTCCTATTGAAAAAAAAATTACCACTAAAACTCCACCTCTTACTCCATCTTTGCTCAAAGGAGTGATTTTTCCTCTTTAATAATGTTATGAGGTAGATAGATAACAAGATTGAAGTGGAACTGAAGTTATAGCTGAGGGAAAGATAAAATTCTACAACATACTATTGGGGATAATATTATCTATATTGTAGGTGATTCAGTCAGCAAAGAATAGTTGTAAAATTTTGCTATAGGAATGTATTGCTAAAAATGAGAGAGGTGGGGTAGCTTAGAGAAGTCAGTAGAGTTGTACATCACATTTGAAACCTCTGTCAAACACTTGCCATTGGTATATCCCCAGCTGCCACAAGAATGAGTGTATTAGGTTGGACCAAAACCTGAAACAGCTTCATGTTATTTTTCTGTGATTGAGTGAAAGATCACTGCAGAAGCGTACAGGGGTAAAGCAGGTGTGTACTGTTGTTACTCTTACACTCTTCCAGCCTTTCTCAATTGGAACTGAGAGATTCCTGAGTCAGAAGTGGTGTTTCAACTTAGAACTACTACATCACCAGAACAGGAATTAGTTATCAACATTGTGACTTAGGATCAGGAGAACTAAAAAATCAGAGCAGAACTTTTGTGGAGGGTGGGTCAGTTGTGTTTTGCCCTGATCTCAGAGAATGATGAAGCAGGATGCAAATGTGGAAATGGTGTTTTGTTTCATTAATGTTTTGTCATTGCTCCAGTGTGAAAGTGTAAGAATTGAACTGAAAACCAATACCAGGGCATAAAATACCAGGGTATGACGGTAGAAGGGGTGATCCTGGCATGAGCAGCCCTGTGCTTTGGACCTGTTCCCAGACTCCTTGTCAAGCTGTGGGAGGGGCAGGGATGCACAGACCCTGGAAAATTATAGTGCATTAAATAAAACTAAATAACTTTGGCTATATTAGAATTCCTTCACTTTCGTTAATTAATTTCATCCTTATGTAATTGGATGGTTTTGTTCTGTGGGTAGAAAGAGGTCCTTCTCTAGTAGTGTTAGTAGCAAAGCTTCCTGCCTAGTAACTTATCAGGGTTCTGAAGTTACATAATGTTTTCTGCATTGCGTGGATTTTTATTTTTGTGTCTTAAGGCTAGTATTGACTAAGAATTGAGCAGATGTTTGAAATTATACAAATGAGAATATCTGTATCCAAAGATGTAATTTTAAGAAATACTTCATTGTGCTTGTAACTGGCAATTCTGTTTATTTTGCTAGTGTGGGGAGTTTTATGCATATGGGTGCCATCTATTTTCTTTCTGGATAAGCTTTTCATTTTGGGCTTTAAAATATCAGATGTAGGGCCTCCACAAACATGGTAAAAAGTGCAATTAATCATTTATCTGCTAGGTGTCAGCAAAGGTTCTCTTTAAGATAAATAAATTAAAAACTGTATGCATTCATACACTAGATCTTGAAGCTGTGTGGCTCAAATCTGTTTGGAGGCTGAAAAGGAATTTGTAAGGAAATATTCATGGAAATAGATACTAGTCAGTGTCTAGAAGAGACAGCTGCACTTCATACCCTTCATTTAATTAATTCAATCCATTGCATTTTTCTTGATGTGTGCAACTTTGAACCTCTCCTTAATTAAGCAAAATTAACAAGTTTATTGTATGTGGAGAAGATTTCACAGATTTCCATTCAGCAGAGGTTTTTTCAAAAAATTAAGTTACTGTGTGGGGCATTACAGAAGACACATAAAATGAACAACAAAGGCATAGAAGAAATGGTCAATTTTCACAGTGGAGGAAGCTCGTCAGTGGTGTCCCACAACTTCCTATTTGTGTTGTTCAACATATTTTTAGATGGTCTTAATGTAAAAAAGGAAATAATTGACAAAGTTACTGGTGATACTAAAATATGCAGGACAGTAGAAGGGAAAGCAAAATGAATTATTTCAGGAGTAGAATTCTCAGTGGTTAAGCATTAAACTCAGAGGTGAAGCTAGTTGTTGATAAGTAAAAAGAAATGCACCTATCAGGATAACAGTTCTGAGCTGACATTCCCAATGATGGGCAAGTGTTACAGTTTGGGAAAAATAGAATAAAATGTCAAAACTCAATAGTTTTCAGAAAAGAAAATAATACTGAAGGAGTTACTAGGAAAGGAATAGATTTTGAGACAAATCATCTCTCTACCTGTGTACCTTTATGACTCTTTGTGTGATTATAAATCCCCAAAAATGCAGTAGTAGAACATAGTTCTGCTGCTGCTAATGAAAGCTCTGGAGCAGCTCAGTGTAAGGAACTGGGTACTGGACAGAAATTCTTCAACTAAGATTAAGAGGGAAGGGATCTAGAGAGAGATGATTCTATGAATGGAAGATGCAGTGTCAAGAAGTTGTTCACCACTGCTTATAATATGTGTCAGGTAGCTTCAAGTTAATTTATTAGATGAGAGATAAAAAAGCAAGAGAGGAGAGGGCATCACAGTTGGGAAGTGCCTGATCCATAGTCCACCACAAGGTGAGAGAGGAACGAGGGTGTACCAGACAGGGGTCATGCACTTTGACCCCTTCTCTGGGTTTCTAATATTGGTACTTCCTGGGTACTGCGTGTTAGGCTGGATAGACCTCTGGTCTGAATTAGTGTGGCCAGGCAGCTTTATAAATCATATTTTTTCCTGACCACATGTGACATAGAAGGAGATGCAGGCACTTCTACGGTATTGTGCCCAGGTTAGGTATTTACAGTGTGTCTGAGCCTTCTGGCTCCCAGAACAGTGAAAGTTTTGCTTAGATAAGTAGCGCTTGTTATTCCAAACTGAAAGTTTGGGAACATAGCAGGCATGTGTTGGTTTGCTTGGGGTGATGGATCAATATATTTAACTTCAGCCTATGCAGAAAATAAATAAGACTTCCTTTGTTCTGGTGTGATCCTAGTTTTGGAAATAGTATAACTTAAGTGGGGAAAACACCACAGCTATTTATTTGGGAATACAAACAAATTCCATCTGTTTCTACATCTCTGTCTCCTTGACTTAATAGGAACATTCTTGGGGAAAGCTCTATAAATGGAAATATTTTTAAGTTTGTACACTTTGGATTTATAAGCCTACTTAAAGATAACGCAAGCATTAGGCTGTGCTTTTTTGAGTTATTGTTTATATATGACTTATCCAGCTGGGAATCAGACCATTACCATTTCACATTTATTTTTAAAATGTTGCATTTAAAATATATGCCACAACCACCTAGCAAACTCTCTGGAAATGAAGAGATTATGTTGAAAAAGGTACTTCGAAATTTTTTTAAAGTAGTTTGTGGAAGTTTGAACACAAAACCTGAGATTAAGAAATAGTTACACATTTCTCAGGCCTGGTATAAAGTCTCATGTTTGTCATTAAATATTACACACAATTGAAGAATTCATGTGGACCATTACTGTTCTTTACTTAGATACAATTTTTTATAAAGTGCTCTATTAGTAGTGCAGGGTTTTTTTGTGTGAAGCAGTATTTTATGGTCTATTGAGTGTGACAATGCAGTTCACTCAGACTGCTAATTTTTTTAGTATAGCTATGTAGCTGCAGAGCAAGCCTAGTATTTCCCCCTTAGCACTTCTATTAATGAGAAACAGTGTTGTCTAATATTACTGTGTTGCTGGTAATTCAGTTGGTCTCAAATAACTCCCTCAGGCCTGGTGACCATACTGTGACAGATGCTTTAAAGTCAGAAAGATGTCCTCTCTGCACAAAGAACTTCAGTATCTGACCTTTACATTGGCTTTGCTGGTGAAGAATATGCCCACATTGATGATAATCAAGTTTATGGAATAACACAGTTGTTGTACTTCTTTTAAAATAAGGCAGTATTTTATTTTACTATGTTATGCTCCTAATAATTAAATTTAAAAACTTTAAAACTGAAGTACTTGATCTTTAGACTTTCAGCCACGTTCCTCTATGAATTGCTGTGTCAAAGAGTGTATTGATGCAGCCACATAGCTGGTGTTCATATATTTCCTGCTCATTCAATAGGAAAATATGATAGGAATGCTGTCCCTGTGCAGTGAGAAAAGTTTGATATTTTCCCCAAATCAAGTCTCATTAGAAAGAACTTCAGCTACTGAGATTTGAAAGGGTTTGTATTATTAAGTTCTATCTTGCCAGGGAAGGTGCTTTCTTACATTTTCTGTTTAAAAAGTAATCAATTGATCAATCTCTTCCCAACTTCCTCGTATATTTGTTCACCAAAGGGTTTCGTCCCATGCCAATTTTACAAAATTCAAGTCAAAAGATGCAGGTAGATCTTGTGTACTTATGCTTCAGCTTCTGAATTCCACATAAAAGAGTCATAACCCTACAAAGAAAGTATTAAAACTTCAGATCTTGGCAGAATGGTATTTTTCCCAGTGTATGAGAAAAAGACAATGACCACAGGAAGCAGGTAGCTGTGTGCTTCTGTGCATTGTATAGTTTCCATCAATACAGTTTATATAGTCTTCATGACACACAGCTTTTACTCTAAAGATATGTTAGGGCTTTTTTAAGTTCATGTATTGATTGTAAATCAGACAGGTATGGATTGAATAGCAAATAATCCCCATCACCATCATAATTTTAAATCAATTTTGTAACAATGTGAAAAAATTTCTGCACTGCCAAATGCTTTATTTAATGTCACTGGAAATAATGAGATCATCATTCAAAATTACATTAGGTTTGCTTTCTTTCATCTTCCATTTACTAAGCAGGACTAGAATGACATGTATTTATCTGTGCAGGTATATTTCCTGTATTATGTATGTTACCTCTCATTTTGATCTGTAAATATATGGTTCCCTTTCTAGACTTGTTCTCTAATGTGGTCATAGCCAGAGTTGACTCTAATACAAGCAGGGACAAGGGCTGGCATCACCTCTGGGTGCTGCCCCTCACACCAATCTCTCAACCTGTATGTAGGATTGAGAGAGCAAAGGGCAAGAGTGGAAAATCCTACATTTATACTTGCTCCTGTAAGATAGGAAGTACAACCACTAAGATTTTAGGTTAGTCATGGCAGTATTCAACAAAACTCATCTTGATTCTATTGTCTTAGGGCCAAGGCTGAGATGCGGAGAATCTGTAGCTCCTCAAAGTTCAATGAAACCTGCAAATCATCTCTCTATTTTTCTAAAAATAAACTGGAAAGTGGCTGCTCTGTATTTTCTGCAAAACTAGGCTGGCAACATTTTAGTTAGTGTTAATTATTTGACTAATGCCTTACATTTATACCATTATATGCAAATTAATTGCTTAAGATAGAGGTTGGGCTATAGGCCCTTACTGTTCCACTGCTCACTTTTTTGTGCTGGTTGTGTAAAGTTTCTCTGGAATGTCTTAAAATGATGGGAAGAGGTGTTTTCCCTGTCGTTTCAAAATCAGTATATACATTGAACAGATAATGGAATGCCCCAACAGAAATTAAATGAAAATATTTTTCTGCTTTCAGCTTTACTTTTCTAGTATTACTTGTTTGCTAGAAGTGTATTATGCAGGCATTTTTTATAAATTTTGCCAGGAGATGACTTTCAAGGAGATAAATATTTCTTTACTTTTTACATGATTTTGTACAGTCTTTCAGTGTAGTCATTGGTGGTATTTTTTTTTATTAGGGTGGTGGGGATTTTTAGATAATTTTATGCCTACCAGTGCTCAATGTTACATTATTTCACATTGCATTTTTGGCATCATAATTTATAAGGTAAGAAATTACAGAGTCTCAAAGAAAAGACTGGAAATAGTTTTATTTGTCGGGGTAGGAGATAGACTATAAGTGAATGTGCTGAGTTTTTCAACAGAGTTAAAAACCAAAACAAACCCCCAAAAACATTGCAAACAGCAGAAAGAGAAACAGAAAAAATTATTTAGACAAATTTCATTCCAATTAGCTTGTAGATGAAAGTTTCTTTTTTAAGTGCTATAATCCATAAAAGAAAAATAATTCCTAGTTCAAATGCTGAGGTCTGTGTAGTGTACTACCAAGTTTCAGAGGAAAAGTGTTTTCAAGGTCTTTTCATAAATGGTGTGTTATGGAATGGGGTCACTCGAAAAGGAATAATTACAGAGTGATCAGAAGATTTCTTTGAAAAGATTGTGCTAGACCTTCTGTGTGGTTTGTGGAAGAACAGAAATAAGTTTTGCTCCTAGGGTGGGCTAACAAAATGTATTGTGTTTTTGCAGCTACTTCTATCTTTGCCCCAAAAGATGCATGCATCACCTCGCAGTGCACTCAGCTCTGTAAGGTCATTGCCTCGAAAGCAGATCTGGGAGTTGTTAGAAGTACAGCACACTGCTGCAGCGTTTGACCAACTGCAAAAGTTTAGTTTTGAACTCTAATGAGTCTTTGCTCATCTCCTGTCTTAGCACTACCAGTTGTTAAATAATTAATTCCTCTTTGATTGTACCTCTTTATGTGTTTTTATAAACTTATTTGTATTATTTTCTGTTGTTTTTTATTTGTACTCAGACTCTTTTTGTTTCAGAGCATGGAGTTACCAGAAAGAATTAATTTGAGGAACATTTTTCCACCCTTTGTGTAGTGCTCACACTGAGGATCTGTGATCTACAGTAATTCTTATTCATTTGGAATATAGTAATTTGTTCCTGTCAGCACAGGGGCTGGTTTGTTGTTTTAAATTGCTGACTTTTGTTTTTGCTGGCATGCTCCCCAATACAAATTGAATATCTGACAAAAATCTATTTGTATGACAATTCAGTCAAGATAGGTGCTCTGTGTTGCCTAACAGTACAACTTGGAGTCCCCAAGATAAAAGTTGACTGAATGCCAAGGTCTAGTAGAGCTTGTTTGTACAGATAAGAGGTAATCCATATTCCTTGGGTCTGTAAATCAGAGGAGAAGTATGTATGTGCACCTTTCTCTTTGAGATAGTAAACTGGAAGTTTCTTTTTAATAATAATGGGGACTATCCAGCCCCTGAGAAAAAGGTGACACTGACACCAGGGATGTCCTTATATGAAATTAGATAGATTGGGAGAATCTTAAAATGCTTCCCCCCTTCAACAGATAGTGTTAAATAGATTATTCTGTGGATTTGTTTTGTGACTTTGTGGCAATTTCTGTGCTTATGTGGTTTTTGTCTGTTTAGACTAAGTTGATCCATAATGCACTGGAAGAGAAAATCCATCCCTGAGGTCTTGGCTGTTTTTCCCAGAGTGAAATGTGTCAACTTTAGTGGCCATCTGTGGAAATGCTATTTAGGAAAACACATACTGGTTCCTACTGATCCCCTACAATGATTCTTTTAGGATGTAATAAATGACTGAAATATCCTCTTTTTGATGAGTTGTTTAGATCCAAAATGTGAAATACAAGCTAGGAATCCCAGTGGCCTAGCAAACACTTTCTGATAGAATATTTTTTAAGGTGCAATAATTGCTTTTCATCCTCAAATAAAAATATACCTCTAGTCAGCTGAGTGCAACTACACTTCCATTTTCCTGCTTAACTGTGGAATCACTTATGTTTTGGAGTTAATGCTCAAGTATCAGTCTCGTGATTTGTTGCAGGATCCTGTATTATCAGGTATATACATCTTGTTTTAAGGAAAAAAAAAGTATAAGCTGCCACCCAACAATGTTCTAAACTTTTTCCATGAGGCCACTACTTCAGAAATCTTTGAAATCTGTTGTGATCCTGTCATAAAGGCTGTCATTGTCCGTAGAACCACAGAACTGCTCATAGTAGCAGTGGACAATGGTAATGGACAAATGACACTTCCAGGTGACCACTCCTGTTCATTGTGCAGTGTATGATGCTGTGGGGGATTTGGGAGAAGGAATTTAGGAGAGGACCAAAATATCTGAGCAGAGGGGAACCAGTAGGAAATGGCAAAATGGGTGGTGGGAAAGGGAACAAAAGATGGTGTTTCATCATTCATACTTTGTGCTAGAAAAAGGTAAATACGACTGGACTGCAGACAGCATGTGATAAATGGAGGTAAGAAGGTACAAACTGTGAAAGGTATAAGATGGGAAATTGTTGAATGAGGGGGAAAGAATGGCAGGTCTATCATCTGAGATTTTAGTGGAATGGTTGTTATCACTCTCTAGCTTTGTAAGAGTTCATGTTTAGGTTGAAATTTAAACCTGAGATTATTGCATAAATTTGAGTCTGTCCTTGAATTCTCAGGAATCAACCCCCCAGATATGAGTTACACAATGGGATTTTTTTCCCCTTTAGTTCCTTATATTCTTTCCACATTGGTTTTGCACGTCAGGTTCATGAGTTGGTGTTGAAACTATTATGTTTGCCATATGCTATCAAACTTTGTTTGGCTTTGTATCAGATCATCTGTATTTGATGCTAACAGCTTTGTTATACCAGAAGTTTCTACACTGTGCCATGCAAGAACAGCTGCTGGGGTGGAGGGACAGATGTTTGGTCAAATGGTACTGGGCCTTTCTTGCACTTCAAAGGAGCTGAGCAGAGATATAATATGACTGTACAGTATAGTTCTATTTTTCTAATATGAATAATTTGAATATTTGCCATAGTTCGTTAGGAGTCTGGGAGAGCAACTGACTTGTATGAGTTGAAATTGGAAAGTAATTCATTAGGTAATCTTTCTTTTATTCTGGAGTTCACCATGTAAAGATGAAATCCTCAGGATTAAATTCTTATTGCTAAAATGTGCCCCATGGAAGAGGTGTCACAACCCTCTGTGATACGAATTGATGGCTTTTAGTACTTTGTTAGCTTCTTTGTTTGGATTTTCACTTCGGTTTTTGCAAATGAAAAATGGGATAACTTTTGAATTTAATCTTTGTCCTAATACTGAGACCTGAACATATTTCAAGTGCATGGATGCCTGTTCTTCAGTTGCTATTTAAATAAAAGAAATATTATGTAAGCAGTAACCATCAAGGTTTATTAAGTGTGAAGCTCTTAGATATACCTCAAACTCCCTGAACTGCTGATCGACAGAAACAGGCAGCATTTACTGAAATGAGAATAATTCCATCCCTGCTCTGTTTCTTAAGATTTCCCCTTATTATCCATTAATGGCCACTATAGGAGGCAGTACAAGTTCTGGACTAATTGAAGCTTTGTCTGATTTAACAGCCTTTATGCAGTTGTACATCAAGCGAGACTTCCCTTAAGGTTCACACTACATTGTCTTGGCAGTGAAAATCTAGGCAGCTATAAACAAGATCAATAGAAATGTGTAATCATTGTTGGTGACAACACAGGAACAGGGACAAAACAGAAATACTCAGTGAATTTATAGAGTTTGGACATCAGTATTTAGTTTGAAATGAGCCATTGCCAGTATTGGTGTTGATCATTATTCTTTGTAGGGTATGCTCATCCACTTGGAGGCAGAATTCCTGACTATGCTACAGGTAAAAGGAAAAACAACAAGTTCGATGAAGTTGGTGTATCAGAAAGACATTTTAATACCAAATATAGCTAAATACCAATATTTTCTAAAAATATGCTGCTTTTCCCTTACACTGCATTTTTAGGCTTAAGTCTTCTTCACTTCTGAAGAAATGAGCAAAGTAGGGGATGGGTTGGTATGGTTATTTTTCATATAGATATGTGCATTATAATAATACTTTTCATCCATTTAGAAATGAATATTTTAATAAGTATTTTCACTGGGTGGGAAGACTGAAAAATGGAGAGGCAGTACAAAAAGGAGGAGGACTTTGGTTTGATAAATTAGAGGTAGTGGATTTTTGATGAATTAGAGGTAGTGGATTAGTTACTGACTTTTATCTCAGGTAGTGTAAAGCAAGAACTGCTCATCATCAGCTTGTGATAAAACTAGAAAATGCCATGTCTGAGCATCGGGCTAGTATTTTACCATATTAGCTATTGATTTAACACAGCATGAAACAACTGGTGCTGTCCCAGTAGTGTCTGGTGGGGAGCAGTGAAAGTACAGATTTACTCCCCCATCAATCTGCTGCAAACTTCAAAGCCAAATTGTGGCCACTTAACTACTAAAATTACTGAACTCAGACAATTTTTATCTTTTTCAGGCAAGGCAACATGTCTGTCTGCAAGTACATGTGTTCTAGAAGGAAGGAAAGGAATCCCAGCTAAATCAAAAATTATGGCAAAAATTATAAATTCAGAAAACAGCAAGATCCAAAAATTAGTCTTGACAGGGATATGTTATACACAAAGTATTTTTCATTTTTCTTTTCATTAATCAGTAGTTTGAGCTAATATGCTTGTGATTCAGAATGTTTGCAGTGAAGTACATGGAATGAGTACCTTGTGGGTGTATTTGTATGCAAACTACAATAATTACACCATGTGTCTATTTGTTTGTTCTTTGCATCAAGCAATATTTTATTTTTATTTAATGGTGAAGTCAGAAATTATCCCCTGCTACTCTTGTGGAATAGGCTTCGTCACATCCTGATTA
Organism: Drymodes brunneopygia; assembly: GCA_013400955.1. Lineage (NCBI taxonomy): Eukaryota > Metazoa > Chordata > Aves > Passeriformes > Petroicidae > Drymodes > Drymodes brunneopygia. The sequence continues at coordinate 96,752 of VZTZ01010470.1, read as the reverse complement.
ATATTCTTAGGGATCAACTGAAAATTTCTTATTCTATGTATTATTTTCAAAAATTAAAAAACATGTATCAATATATGAGTGGGAAGATACTGCTTAGAGAGAGTGTGTGTGCTCAGTGAAAAAAAGGACAGTGTCTAAAAATAGATTTTTATGGATTAAAAAGTATTTTTGGAAAGGTTTGCTTGAGTTTCTTTGATTTAAAATAGATCCTATCAGAGTAGCACAAATGTAGGTGGGACAATTCAGCTGCCTTAGAAACATCTCATTCTCCCTGCCCTCATTCTGGATGTCCAAAATGAGATCTGTCTTTATGGCTTCATTTTGGTTTTTACACTTGGAGTTCATAGTGGACAAAATGTATAATTTATTAAGAGAACTGAGCTCTGTAGCAAAATTGTAGTTTTAATTGGAAAGCCTAAAAAATACCATCTCTCCTGGGCTTTACCTGCTGTTAGAAATCCAGGGAGTGGGAGAACTGAAAAAGATGATGGCAGTGTTCAAGAATGGCAACTGGTTCAGCCCAATTACAGGTTTTCATTTACAGTTGCTGATCTCTGTAGTGTGAGGCCAGAGAATGCAGGTACAGACTGATAAAGGCAATTAGTAGCAAATAGAGGAAGGAAGTAAAACTTGGATGCTTTTTTTCTGGGAAGGGAAGGAGCTGGTGAAATGTACCAGCAGGTGTCTTGTTACTGTTAGCAGTGGGAACCTGGGCTCCAGATGGAGATACCGGCTGAAACAAAAGTATTTTAATGAACATTTAATGTTTTGGTGTATGTGAGATGTTTATTATCCTTCACTGTGAGCTAATCAGTGTGAACTAATTAGCTGGAAAATCTTGAGCCTCCTTAAGACTTTTTTTCCTCCCTGCTTTTCTGTCTTTGGGAGCACTCTCTTTAAAAGTTGTCATTCTTATTAAACTTCCTCCCTTGGAGGAAAATTGCTCCATATTTTCATTTTCATGATTCATCTGTTTGTTGGTCCAACACATCAGAGTTTATCTTCCATCTCCAAGGTTTAGAAAACATTTATGTTAATTGCACACCACACAGCATAAAGTCTATGGACCACAAAACAGTCTGAAGTACATGATCCTGATATGTAGTTGCTCCTTGTCCCCTAAATAGCATTAGTTGGATAAATGAAGCTGTGTGGTAATAGACTTTATTAAAAAAGGCACAAAACCAAGCTCATAGTAATAAAAGCAACCACTAAAATACATGACTTAGGTCATTACAGTAAGGAGATGAGTTGAGATGACCAATAAAGATTTCATAAAAGAAACATAAGCTTTGTAGTGTGCTTCTAAAAGGCACTAGGAGTTCTCTGTTCCACCATTATCTTTAACAATTTTCCCTAAAAGGTAGTTTTATAGAGAAACTTGTAATTCTTACATGTATATATTATATTTCAAAGACCTGCTGTTGTTAAACCATTCTCAAAATAAGCTTATTTTTGCAGCCTAGTTCTGCTGATCTTTAAATCAAAGTTATTCAAATCTCACAGAGACTTCTACTGAAAAACAGCAGCCTACATGATATTAGTGACTGACTTCCAATGCCTCATGTGACTTTTTAAAATCTGTGTTAGGGGTGAGAGTCTTCTAGGATTTGACACAGTGACTGAATTGTTTTAAGTGATCATATTGATATCTTTAAATATTTCTGCAGGTTTGCCTGAACATGAATTGAGGGTCAGTTTATCTGTCAAGAATACTGGCTTAATTTTGGCTGTTCCTGTTCTTTGCATACAGATGAGTTTTTTTGAGGCCACAGTCTGTACGTGTCCTTTTGCACTTCAAGACCAATTGTGAACCTATGGCTCTAAACAGCAGAATTTATCCCACTTAGAATTTACCCTTATACCCAAATTGATTGTCAGTGTGTGGATTACTTTGAACCTGCATCAGGTGTGGTCTTTCACTCGACGTATCTTTATTATCAAACTGTTAGGTCTGAGTTGGGAAGAGAGAGTGTTCCCCCCTCTCCTTGCTCTTGCCTTTTATTCCAGCACTGATAATAGAAATGGCTGTGGTAAAGAAGGGTCTGTAAGTTGCAAAGCCTTTGTCAGCAAATTAGCCAGTATGTGTGTGCTGTATGTATCAAGGCAAAAGGCACAACAACTAACTTTTAATTTAACAATCTAAATTATCAGACTGGTCTTTGAACATGCACAGGGTGGTTACAAGGAAGCAACAGGCTTTTCACAAAGGTGGATCTGAGAAGGAAGGAATTTGAGTGATCTCATGCACAATTTAAAGGAATCTCCCCTGACTGAGTAGAGAAGTTGGTTAACTCAGCCAACTAAGTACACGTGTAAAGATGATAGTTTAATAATGGTCATTTGAAGGAATCCATAGAAGGGGGTTGGACGAAATACTGAAATTAGAGTACTGAAAAGCACATTACAGGAACAGACTGTGAGCTGTGGGTAACAGTGGACAGTGGAATAACTGCAAGTCAGCAGTGCAGAGGTCACACATCACTGCTGGCCTACAGAGATGTTACAGTTAAATTTGCAGATATACCCAGTCTTCCTTCCTGCAGCAGCTGATGCCTGGCGTATTTTGAGATTATGGCACATGAATAAAAAGGCTGGCAAACTACTGTGCAGAACAGCCCAGCACTAAAGGCACCTTGGAGAAACTAAAATCTGATGAAAGAATAAAATACTGTATATGGAGGGACCAAGGTTTGGAATTTGTATGTGGTAATTCAAACAAGCAAAGATGAAAAATAAAAGAAAGCAAAAGAAAAATAAAATTGTTTTACATGCCAGAGTAAGGGGAGTTATTCCTTGTTATGTTTTGAGAGTACTATTCAAGCCCAAGCAATATTCACCTGAAGTTTTTTATGCTTGGATTTATAAATCTCGCATGGCATTATATTAGGTTTCATTGGATGTTACCATAGATTTCCATTGTGATGATAGTGAATATTTGGGCATTCTCTAAAAACAGAATGAGGCAGAGGTCAGTTGGTTCCAACCTTTTGAATTGTGAAAAGTCTTTCCATTTCTGGGTTGTTAAGTTTAAAAGTCTGAGTTCAGGTAAATAAAAGCTACTTTTCTAAATAGAACTGTCTTCTTCACAATAGGAATCCTCCTCTGTTACTCCATAAATTCACAGAAACAGTGAATTTCAGTTCTCTCTCAGGTCACCTGTTTCCTTCCCTACCCACAGCAGGTGCAATGTAGCAGTTTAAGCATCTGCCTTGGTGGCATGCATGATCCACTGGCCATGAGTTTGAGGTGGATGCAGTTTTGTGGGCAGAAGCTGCATTTTTCACGATCAGCATAACAAAATGTGTTATGTCCTCATGGGGTTTTGCTTGATCTTCTTCCCTGCCCTCACCCTATAATGAAACCAAAAGTGTGTTTGATGAGGATTATTGAAAAGATTCATGGACCTGTGACATCTATTTAAGATGGGTGATAGTATCTCTGCATTAATTTCACATTAGCACTTGATTTCTCTGTGCTGTTGCAGGAAGCTGTTGACATTTGGCAGAGTGGCAGAACACGGGGTTTGAGTTGTGTTTCTCTTTCGGAGTTGCCTGCAGCCTCCTCTCTGCATGTGCAGGGAGGGAGGCAACTCTGGGGGTGGCTGAGATATTGACTTTTGCCAGCTGACATGTACTGTTAAATTGATCCTTTCAATCAAAAGTTTCAGTGGATTTGTGGAATAGATTTTATTTACTTTCGGACAGGAATGTATCCATCCGTTTGGTTTTTTTTTTTTTTCAATTTTCTTATGGAAATGCTTGGAAATCCAGCATTGCATCAGGTTGTATATTAGCACAATTTGCCTGCTTCTTGCACCCCATTGCTAAAATCTCAGCTACTTAGGAACAGGAAAACCCGTTTGGAATTGCAGTCTGAAGTGTCTAGTCTGTTCCTTGATCACCTTTACAGAGAAATGCAGAAGTTTTGAAAACAGGTTTGAACACAGTTTTTCAAATTGGAAAGAAATGCCAATTTCCTTTTTTTAATAAGAAGTCAGTTTGTATTTCTGTTCCAATATAAGCTTAAAGATTGTTAAATAGGGCTGCTTTTCCTCTAAATTTGTTAAACTGTATCTTTTTCATTTCTGCTCAGCAAAAAAATACTTAAATACGTATTCCAAAAGGCAGAGATGAAAGTGTGTATTCTGCAGTATTTAGCTTTCCATTTGGGGATCAAGTCACATTTTTCACCTTGCTTTTAGCAAAAGCAATGGCAGAAGTGACTACTCTCAAAGAACACAAAATAAAATCTGATTTATTCCCACAAATTATTTCTGGTTATGTTAATCTCAAGTATTTATTTACATTTAGAGCAGGGCCAAACTCTGAAACAGATGCCTGGAGATTTTTTAAAAACATTTGTATGTACTTGGAAATTCTACTAAATTTTGTATGAAAACAGATGTTTGTGGATAAATAAGCCTTTTTGTTGTTTACGCATATTCCACCAAAAAAACCTGTTTAATCTGTTCTTGAAGCATTGAGCCTGAAAAATGGAGAGGTTGGGATGAAAGGATCTGCTGGGTCTTTTTTCTGAAATGCACCTAGGTTTGCTCATCTGTTTGGGGGCTGCTTAGCATTTAGGAGGGGGAAAGCTATTCTTTAGTTCATATATGAAAATGTACAATACTTTATATCAATTATTTGGCTGATTGCTGGGAGCGCGTTGAAGTGAGGGGGCACTGGCTAGTTCTGGCCTTCACTAATGGGAACATTTCAGAATGTGGATGGTAATTAAAGTATAGAATGCGGAAAATTAGGCCAAAATTGAATAGAAATGAATAAGTATGTGTTCTGTTGTGCAGATGTTGGAAATAGATTATTTTGGATTCCTCTTTCTATCTACATCTTATTTGGTTACCATGTAAAATTTGGTCATACACCATGTAGATTGTTTCTCTTCCCATTACCTTTTCTGTTTTTATGTTGTGATGTATCTGTATAGGTAGTAATTTAGCAAAATATCCTGTCGGCCAGGTGTGGGAACTAGCTGATTGTATTGTAATACCAGATCATTACTTAATTCATATGCAACCTAGCCCAGCACATGGAAAGCATTATAAATCTATTTACAGTGTGGCTGGTCTGATGATAACATTGTATTAAATTCCCAGGTGAGGCAATTTAAGCAATTGCTTTGCCATGTGTAGGCCATGGAAATTAACTTCTCATATGCTTTAGTAATAGACGAACTTCATTGGTATGCTCAGATTAGTGGTATAGCAGAATTCTTACAGTCTGGTTACGTGTACCCTGCTTCACATGTAGAATCATACAGGGGGGTGGTACTGCAGATCACAGATCTTAATTAGTTTAAGCTGAGTTAATTCATTTCAATTCTAATTTAGCTGGGCTTGCCTATGAACACATTCAGTTCTATTGGGAAATGTTAAGGCTTGGGTCAAGTAGACAGATTGTTTAAAGCCAAATTGCCAGACAGAACTGAGCAAGTGTATCTGTTTGAACAGGGCTTTAAGGAAATCACCCAATCAGTATGCAAAAATCCTGTTCATAAACCAAGAGAGATCTGCCTGGAATCAGAAATTCTTCCTTGTCAGAAGGTCTGGGTACTGTAGTACATTTAAAACAGCCCCTGAAACTTTCTGAGTGCTGAAGTTCTTGTAGAAAGTAACTTAACCCTTTTGTGTCTCTGTGTTTGGGCACATGCTATGCTCAAGTGCAAAAACATTCACTGAGCGAAACCACTTGTGTGCTTAGACTTTTTGTCTAGGTATATACAAGAAAATATAAATACAGGAAAAGCTTCTATATATGACAGACCTTTGCAGACAAAAAACTGCACACAGAACCTCTTAAACTTATATTGAGCTGCCCAGAAATGCCTTGGATTACAAACTCTGTAAAGCTTCTGTCTTTTCTAGAAACATACATATAAAGTACCAGTAGACAGTGGTAACTGACAACTAAGACTAAAAATGTTGACAATTTCTTGATTTGCCTGGTTAGCTTATGTATAGAAGTCATTAACTATTTATAAAATGCATTATGAATTGGGTTCCTTCAAACTGTAGCAGAGTGTGTGACATTTCCAGCTCAAACTATCATTCTTGCATTTGGCTAAAGTATATATTTATAAACAGCTGATGGTTATGAACTAAAAAATAAAAAATAATAACAAATTGCATAATTATTGCATTCAGACAAGCTGAACCAATTTTGATAGCCACATTTAAAAGTGTTAGCCAATAATGCTTTAATAAAAATAAGAATAGCATTTTGAGATATTGATTTTTTGGACAAATCCTGAAAGAATAAATGAACACTTTATTTCAAAGATCTTTCCTTTTATATTATTGATTCATTTGGTAGTGAAACTGTGATCAAAAGTAGAATCAAATTATTTATTGATTATGGCAAAGAGTTATACCTAATTGTAGCCAAAGAATTATTTCTTTTAATAAAATTTCTGACTTTCAGATCATGACAGATTATTACAATAAAAGAACAATGATACAAATATATTTATTAAGCTCAGTGGTGATGATATAAAGGATTGTAAAGGGTCTCTAAAAATTGTGTTGCTATGAACATTTATTTCTTTCCTGTGAAGTATATTCTTGTTTCTCCCATGCAGGCTCTTAAGAATAAGAATATCATCCAGTTATATCTTTCAAATATATGATGTATAATCAAGGACCATTTCAGTGCCTACATATTATTAGGAAGCTTGTTCACTGGAGAACAAGCTCATGAAGCATTGTACTCCTCATCTCAGTCTAATAATGATAAACACATTCAACACTAACAGGATCAATGGGGCTGAGTCATTTTGTGAAATTGGGAGAAACTGTACAGTTGAACTGCTAGACCTCAAATGATGTCTTAAGACTGAATCTTAATCAGAAAAGAAGATTAGATATTTATTGGTATATATTTGTAATTTCCTTCATTGATTGATATGTATCAAATAAAAATAGGAAAATAATGTAATTGAGCAATCTATGCCAATTTGTTGGCTTTTTGGTGAGAAAAGAGAAAAACAAAACCTATCCCCATATGATATTCTTGCATACTGTGGAGTGTTTTAGTCCCCCATAGTGATGAAATGAATAATTTAAACAGGCAGCTCTGATACCACAGCCTGTTTAAAGGTTCTCATTTCCTTTAATGCTGTAGACTACTTTAGCTTGGTTAGTATGAAACTGTGACAGCTGAAATGTCCAAAAGATTTGGCACAATTCACCTCTTGCCCTGGGTCTATGGTCCATGGCTTTGTCCTTCCTACTTACATCTGTAGCTTTAGGATATAATTTAGATCTGAACACTGGCAAATGAATCACAAATGTGTAAACATTGTAACGATGGTGTTGTAATAAAGGGGAGCTACACAGCATAAAGAGCTGAAATGTTTTGCTCTGAGGTGACCCATACAGGCTTACTCCACTGCTAGGTCCCTTGCACAAAGGGTGACCCACTTCCAAACCTCTTTGTCACAAAGGTGATGAATTCCCCTGTGCTCAGTATAATTCCTAATGGTTGTTTCCTGTGCCTCAGTCCCAAGCACAAATTTCGGCATGATGGTCCAAGCAGGGAAGGTTTGAGAAGGGATTCATTTTTTTCTGAGTTCCTCCTGGTTGTCACTACCATGGCAGGGTATGAGGGAAGCCCCCATCAATAAGGAAAGGCCCTACAGCTTAGTTTTTGTTACTCTTGGGTTTCTTCCTCTGATGAGGTGTAAAAATTACCATAACTACTTTCAAAAAAAAAAAATTGGACAATATGTTAAAAATTCAGTCCCTCCTTTAATGGTAAGTGTGAGAATATTAACTGAGTAATAGACTATTATTTGGCTAACAGAGAAATTGAAAACTGGGCTGAGATTCTCATTGTGGTCTTCCCCATTGGTCTGTTGAATCCTGTGCTACATTGGTAATCATCACACATTTGCTTTCAATTGCTTGGCACTTGATCTAGTTCGGAATCAACATAATTATCAGTTCAAGAGCAAATCTGGTGCTCATGAGCTGTGAATTTAATATCCTGTCTGTCATAACAATTCCATGGATGACTCTCTCAGTTTGTGGTGTTTCCATGAACTGCTGAAAACCAATGTTTCCTTGTGCTGTTGTTTTCTTGCCTTTCTTTTGCCCTTTAATTTCTGATCCTTTCCCAGCAGCTTTAGCAGCATAGAAAATGCTTGTTAATTTTCTACATCTTTAAATTGAATCAGATATGGCACTTGTGTGTTGTTCAGGTTTGGTTTTTGGTTTTTTTTAAATATGGGGAAAGCTCAGTCTTCCTTTCCTGTCTAGTGCCATTGCTGCCATCACTGACTGTTACGTTGCATTCTGTGACCTGCTAGCAAGTGTTCTTCCGAAAAATACATTTGGTTCTTGCACTGGCATTTCTTCAATGCTTCTGCTATTAGTGTATATTGCCTCACATGTTTGGTATCTTGGGCTTCACAGAATCTGCTTTCATTGCTGCAATGTTGAGGGTGTGACTGCCTTAGAAATACTATGGTTCTGCCATGCAGATTTGTTAAGATACAGCAGTTGAAAAACTTTGTAATAACTTTCACTTGCAGATTTTTTTTTTTTTTTAATCAAATAGGTATCCATTAGGGGGCTCTCGAGGTTTAAGATGATCAGCCTTGATACCAATGGCTTCGGAGCTTTACTTCCTAACCCTTTTTTCTTTTTGTTTTACAGAAAAGGTCACGAATCGCCTACAGTGATGAGGTGCGGAATGAGCTCCTAGGGGATGACGGGAATTCCTCAGAGAACCAGGTAGGATGCTAATCAAGAAGCCCTAGTGGGTGGCTGGAGGGTGAAGGAGGTCACTGGCACACTGGGCTTCTCAAGCTGCTCCTTAACAGCATTAGCAACAACTCATGTGGAAGTGATACTGTTTAATGCAAAGCTGGGGTCTTAATCAACTTCAAAATGTTTCTTGGAGATCTTACATTTAACCCTTTAACTTGTGATCACTGTCTGCTATCTCAAAAAAAAATCTTTTCTTCTCTTTTCTTTATTATTTAGTACTTAAGAAATAACTTGAAACACGCTGTTTGCCGACAAAGCCAAGGTCTTCACCTCAAACACATGTAAAAGGAATAAAAAAGTACATAATGCAGCTTTGATAATAATGCAGTATAATTAAATCAACACTGGCAGGCAAAACAAATGAAAGTGCGCTCTCAGAATTAGGCAGTATCCCACTCAGTTTCCTTGTGTGATTCCTTCCCTAACCAGATTTTCTCTCCTTGTACCAAAAACACAAGTTGTGCTAACAGGAGCATGCTTTCATAATGCATGTTGTACTAGGATGCAGAGTGCTATCCACCTCTTTTAATGAATGAAAGCTTGATAATCCTGAGGCCTTTGAAAATCTTGTACCCGTATTGTTGTTCTGCATACGACAGTGAGGATCCTGCCAGAATACTGAAAATTGTAAAGGCAACGTTTTATTCAGCAGACTTCAACCCACCTGTTAATATTTCTTTTGGGGATGAAACTTGTTTGTCACTCTGTCTGAAAGGAGAATATTTGTTTTCTTTCTGAAATTTGTGTTACCAAAGTCTTGTATTTTGAGTTACAAGTTACCAGAAAGTTTTCCTACATGGCATATTTTCTCTTCTGACCAGACAGAATCCAAATTATTTTGTTAATGAAAGTAAAAATTGTTTAAGTGTTTACTTGATAAATGTTATATTAAATAAGGAAATGGATCAGAAAAATGATCTGAAATTTTTTGTATCTTCTATACTCAGTTTAGGCTCAGCTCCACTAAGGACAGAAAAAATAAAGACTGGGAGACTTCCCTGGTGCAAGGACTTTCAGAACACAGACCCCATAACCCCAATCCTATACAATTTTTTAAACATGCTCTGTAAGTTTTAAACTCTGCAATAGACTTTAATTCATACATGAATGAAATTATACAGAAGATACAATTTATCTGAAGACATAAGACTGGAGTCTAACAGCTCTGATATCGATGTGAAGACTTAAATTTAAAGGGCATCAATCTTCATATTTAGATATTGTAGAAAGGGGAGATTCCAAAATTTGAGTAAAATAGAGAGAGGGTTTTATACCTAAATTATGAGTTTATGGAGAAGATGATTTTAGGGAGAAGAGTTTCACAGTCTGCATGTCATGATTGTAAATGCAGTCCTGTGAAAGTGTTAAGATTCTCATTTTATTTCTCTTACGGTGCTTCTAGTTTTACATTTCAAGAAAAAAAAGTGTGAATTCAGACATAAAAGGGCAATTGTGATAAGAAGCTTTACTTATAACAGAATATCTTATGTGTAGGGATGAGATAAAATATTTTATTTTCACTTTTTAGAGAATGTTTTAATAACTGGTTCATGTGTGCACTTTTGTGACTGACGATCTTTTTTTCCGAACTTGATGAAATAGACATGTTCTCATCCCAAGGAACTAAGTGGTACTTTCAACCATTTGTCAACTTGAGGGCTTTTTCTTCCAAATGACCACTATTTAAATGGAAGAAAATTTTGGCTGCTGAAGGACTCTTGTTTAGTTTTTTAGGTAATCAAAATCCTTTTTTATGGCCCAACTTGAAATTATTACCTCTGTACCTTTTAAAGTTCTTCATTCCTTTCTTGAAAAATATAATGGAATAGCACTGTAGAGGAGTCACCTAATTTCTTTTAAATATGTGAATGCCAGTACTTTTAAAATACAATATTTATTGTGTTGTTTCAATAATAAATATCACATTCTCTTTTTCTTATTAAATATCTTTATTTGTACCTGTACTTATAGACATGTAGCTATGGGTGCAAGCAGTTAGTGCAAAAACTTCAGCTGATATTGAGCTTATTAGAATGTACAGCTTTCAAAATCAAGTGTAAGGTTTGGGTACTTACCAGATACTGAATATGAGATATTGTCATGTTTAACTCAGTAGCATCAGGTCTAATACACTCCCACTCATATACATTGTTATATCAATAGAAAACTTGGAGTCAATGATGAAAGAATTCTCAGGTATAACTTAAAGCCATATAAAATACTTGAAGATGTTTCAAATGCTCACTTTTGTTTTGTCTGATGGAAATAAATATACGTACGTGGACTGATCCTGATCCTAATATTGTAGGATTTTTACTTCTCAATCAGTTTGGATTAGGTTAAATTAGTTTAACTGAAAAATGATGGGTTTGTTTTCGCCAGTTCTGTCACCAAACCGTGAAAGGGGAGAGAAAGGATTCCTTTTCTGACAGAGGAGATGTTGAAAGAAGTTGCCTGCTCAGAGTTGCCCCTGTACCAAACCACAAATATTGGTAAAATCTGCCAATAGAATTATTGGATGTCTGGCTAGTCAGGGTTGTTACCCAGAGGCAAACAAGAGATGTGAGTTGTTGGTCTTTGTCATCATGATAAACATTTGCATGGTGTTTTTGGTGGACAGAGAGGGCAAAAGGAATTTAATTCTTGCTGGCTAGAACGACTGTATTAAAAAGTTAGAAATAAAACAGGTCACTATTGGAAAAATAAACAACCTGGATCTTTTCCTCCTTCAGCTTCACTTTTTTTAGTTGAGTTTCAAAGGTACAAGTGCAGCAAACCACAGCCAAGTTATAAGCTGTAATGAAGAGGATGATAGGTATGAGTTTCCAGTTGTTCACTCAGGAAGAAAGACTGAAGTACAAGGAACAGATTGAAGAATTAGCTAATGGTGATTTGTCTGTTGTCTTCTTCATTTTTCCAACATGTCCCCCAGAAGTAGCAGCTGTTGTATCTAGATGACTCTTAGAATAACTTGGAATACAATTCCATTATAATGATCATACCAAGATATAACTGCTTTTACCAGAGAGAGCATATAGAAATTTCCTGTAAGAAGTTGTAAGAATTATATAATTCTACTACTGAAAGTTTCTTTTGAAATAAATGCTACTTTTTTTCATGAGACGGGTAGTGATATGGTGCTCTTAATGCACCTAGAGTTCAGTAAAGTCACTGCTTAACATATGTTAATTTCTTAATTTGAATCACATGGATGTAGTCAGATGAGGCACTCAGAGACTGAAAATCAAGAAATGTCCCTTCTTGCATCAAAAGAACCCCTCACCTCACAAACCCAATTCCAAAAAACTACCGTGTGCATTGGGTTATTATTTATTTTCCAAGAGTGGTCTTAAACAGGCTCTGTTGTCTTGTTTGTCATCCTGGCCACCAACATTTAGCAAATCCCTTGAAAGTTTTGAGTTTTTCTGTGCAGTGATACGCTACCTAAAGTTGTAGCTTCACTTTAATAATAATAGAACTGTTTTATGTAGCAATTCATGTGTTTTTGAGGAAGTATAAGTTGGGTTCAATCAGAAATCTCTCTCAACCAAAATTATGTGAGGTTCAGTATTATCAACTTTCTTGAGGTGTAACAGTGTTCCTTTCTCTTTTGCAGCTATGTTCATTAGTAAGTTTAAATAAATTCACATTGGGTTAAACTGCATATCCTTATACCCATGCATTCCATACGTGATTTGTGGTGAACAAATATTTTGTGTCTACTTAATTTCTGACTACAAAGTTGTGATAATATTAGATTTGGGCTTGCTGTGCATAAAGTGTGTCAAACTTCAGCTACAGACCAGGGGGTGAAGTTGGTCAATTTAATTCGCCAAGATCTAAAGAAGGTCGGTATCATTTCATATAGCCCTGGCAGAGCAGATCATTACCAGACACAAATCTGTTCGTTACATGCCGAGGGTTTATAGCAAAATAAATAGACTGTCATCATAAGTTCAGAAAATTGTGTGTTCGACCCACGATAATGTGTAAAGGGCGTTTAATAGAGTTCAGCATTTATTCGTTATCTGTATGCGGGCAGAGACGGCGGTGGCGTTATCAGCTTTTTAAAAAAAATTCGGCAGTTTTCTGTGTCACATGACGAGCCTCGCGGCCACACGCGCGCTTGCTCACACACACACACACACACACACATCCCATCTCCTCTCTGCTCTCTGTGGTGCAGTTTTGATTTTAGTCACAGCAGAAGGCTTAACCACAAGAGATTCCACTGGTTCAAACCAGCGTAAACCAGATTTTTTTTTTTTTAGCCTACAAAGGAACAGATTACCTCTTGTATCGAATTCTGCGTTGCAAAAAAAAAAATGGGGAAAAAATAATCTTTGTTTCAAAAATATGCTGATTATCATAACCTAAAATGGTGGCTGTGCACGGCTTAACGCTGTTTACAGTTCAGGAGTGAGCATAATAAAAATAATGTTTCAAAATAGAAATGTAAAGGTAACACATTTTCATCAAGAGCATTGTTAAATGGGGGAAAAATACATCTTTTGTTAATTTGAATGAATATCTTTCAGCCAATGTTAAAAAAAACCCCAACCCTCTCCCATTACTTAGCTTAGCTGCAAATCCCATGCAGAGCTTAAATTCAGCCATGCAGCACAAACAAGATAGAACATTTTTGTTTGGGACCTATTGAAAAAACAAATGTGCAGCATTTTAAAACTCTCATTGATTATAGCAGGGTGGCATGCCCGGATGGGCTCTATTGCGGGAAAGTCGTTTTAAACTTTGGCCCTTTAAGTATCATAGTCAACTGAAGAATGGTGGCCTCAGAAAGAAAAGATAGCTGTGTGATCAGCTCCCAGATCGTCTCTTTCTAAAGAGCCTTAATGTTTGCCTTTTTGGGGAAAAAAGGGGGGGAAGAGCTGGAGAAAGAGACCAATTTATGATAGGCCAAGCACTTGAATTTAAGCGCTGCTTTGGCCGACAATGCCATTTTCTTTATACCAAATTCTAGCAAAGTTCCTTTAGCTCGGTGCAGGAGAGCTGGCCCAGTTCAAGTCAGGGTGGTGTAGGAGCTCTGCTAATTACACCTCGTTAGAGCCTCTGGTCCCTTTTGGTAACGGGGTGAGGCAAAACTTCAGTTTTAGATGAACCATATGAAACAATTGAGAATAATGGAGGTTCTTTTGTTTCCTTCATGCTGGTGAGACTTTATTAGTAGTAAACATTCTCAGCTTACACATGTGTTGAAAATTAGTGTTATGAAACTGTAGGTGAAGTATCAGCATAAACTGAGATAATTATGTAGCTGTTGTAATTTTGAATTCAACTGGAATCGGTGAGAGAACTGTATTTTTTTTATAAAGAGCCACTCTCATGCAGATATTTGTCGTGAATAATTATACATTTTGTTCCAGTACAAATAATTTATCTGTTTCTAAGGGGAGAGTATATTGGAACATAGCTTGATAATCAGACTGGGATTGTATTCTGTTTTATAGTAAAGCTGCCAGAGCAATATTATTAGTGTTAGTGTTACATTGTGAGGATTTACAAGCTTAAATAAATAAATAAATAAATAGAAATTTATATACTACATAAGCATGCATACACGATGTATATATACACTCTATGTGTGTATATATATAGACACTGTGTAGTGGTCTGGATCAAGAACCTGGAATGAGTCTTTTCTGAGGGAAATACGTTTCATGTTGTTCCCTATTCCTTTGTCTATTTTTAAATATCCTATTCAATAAATCATAGTTCTGAGCCATTTAACTAAGCTGCTTCTTCTTTTGTTTAACGTGGCAAAAACCCTCAGTATGAAGTTCACTAATAAAATTAAATAATATAGTTACAGTAGAACTCAGGTATATAAAAATTGAAATACTGAAATACATATCATAAAAATGCAGTCATCTATTAATGTTAGATCTGCTAGTAAAATAAGAAATCAGTTGTCACAACTAAAATATACAGAAAACATTCTGAAAACTTGTATATACAAAACCACTTCAGCTGTACAATCTTCGAAGAGAGGAATAGTAAACTTGTTTTTTTCTTTATAATATAGACTTCTATGAAGTCATTCCCCTTTATTTCATGATGGTGTCTTAGATGTGGTTTAAAAGAGAATTTCACACTATTCTCTTTGTTTAATGTGACAGTGTGAGAAAGTGATCTTTATTCGTTCAAAAAACTCTGCATGTAGTCTATGTTTAGGTTCTTTTAATGTGTTTGTCTGTGATTTTTAAATGCTAAACATGTAAACAGATAAATTGTCAATGTTAATTCTGTATCCTGTCACACAACTGATCTTTCTTTCCTGCCATTTCTTTCCTTTTTATCTTTTCTGTGCGTTCATGTTGCAGTTGATAAAATTACGTGAAGAGGTGAGTACTTTCTTGCTTTTTGTTGTCTAGCTTTCCCTTTAAAGCTGAGTTTCTAAATCTGAAGTAGATCTTTTTGTTCATTGTTGCAGGGAAATCTACACAAAGCAAAAATATTGATTACATTGCTTTAAAATATTCACTGTTGTGCCTCTTTTTCCCTAATAATTGTATACTTACATAGGAATCTCTAGATCAAACCTTAGAAATTAACATTCTTTGATAGTGGAATTTTTTTAAAAGGCACTAGAAAAGAAGGGTGGAAAAAACCTCTATTTTTTGATCTCTCCAAGAATACCATGATCAAATCAGGTACAGTAATAATCATGTTTGCATCACAAAATCTTTGATAGGGAAAGTACATTTATACACTGGTATTGAAAGTGAAAGCATTGCTTTGGTATAAACCTTTGCTGAAACATTTCAAAAATTACACAGTACTTCACAGTATTTTGAGTTCGGTGTGAGATATTCAAATAGCTTAGGTATTATATTAGATATTGTACACCCACTGAAAATACAGTACAGGTAGAGAGACCCACACACATATCAATATTTATTATTTATTTGTGAGTGCTGTAGATCTGTAGGTGTAACACTAGAGATCAGTATTCCAGAATACCTTTCTTCCAGTTATAAAATGGCTCATAAATATTTAGAAAGAAGCCTGTTTTAATGGTCAGCTCCTCAAATGTTTCAGTATATTTTCTGAAAGTAATCTCTGCTTTTGCTTACTGTTGTAGCAAAGCTGGTATTTGAACTGGAATTTTTTTATTATTTCCTAGTAGCCACTGAAAATAAGGTCTGAGTAAAGTCAAGTTTACTTACAGGTCAGATTTCTGTAGGATTTCATATGGAGAGCTTGGACCAGTGAAGTATTTGAATAAATATATTTAGAAGCACAAGTATTTTAACATCACATATTTGTCTGGTATCTCCTTTGTGGAACATGTGTGCCCAGTAATGTATCGGTAATATATACTGAACTCTGCAGGAAAGGATTTGTAAGTTTTAGAAATGGTGATGACAAAGAATTGTAAAGTAACCAGATTAAGGACAATTACAGAGAGTTCTTAAAAACAGGTAGAAATTTGTGATACAAAGATTCTTCATTAGTTGCCTGAATGCTTTATTATTTCCCCCCTCTTCTCATAGAGCTGATATTAATATGTAAAAGCTACAGAGTAAGAGAGTTAACAAAAAAAATTAAATAAAATAAACATGTAACCAACATGAAAGCCTTCCCACCACTGCTGAGCTCCCCTCCCCAGTAGTCCCAGTATTTAAACAGATGACAGTATTGTTGCAAGGGTTTGTATAGCCTGATTTCTGAGGGTTTAACAAGGCTCATTTTCTCATCCCTTTAACAGCACCTGCACGTCTGCTCATGTGCTTTTGCAAAGGATGCAGTAGGATCATTTTTGTTTGCAAACATAAGATTATAGTTTTATAAAGATTCCTAATTTTTAAATTCACTCTGAAAATTTAATTATACATAAAGAACAAAGCTGCTACTTATCTGCTTTTCTTTTTGAAATAGCTATGAAGACAAGTAAGAAAATTCAGGGTGTTATTGCAAAGGGCTGCAACTTGGGGCTATACTGA
>VZTZ01010470.1:0-75000 GCA_013400955.1 Drymodes brunneopygia | reverse complement strand
GATTATTCTTGTTGACGTCTCACATTTTCAGTTCTTCTTTGAGCAGACTCTATGTCTTGCCTTTTTTATTACTTCTGTTGCATAAAGAGCTTCTCTACACAGCACTGGTGAGGGACTTCTGTGGTGCTGTTTGTAGGTCTGGACTCCCCTGTACAAGAAAGACATTGACTTACTGGAGTGAGTCAGGAAAGGACCATGAGCAGAATTAAGGAACTGGAACATCTTTCATGTGAGGAGAGGCTGAGAAATCAGACAGTGTTCAGTTTGGAGAGGGGAAGGCTCAGGAGGACTTTATCAATGTGCGCCAATAGCTGATGGGTTGGAATGAAGAGGGAGCCAGACTCCTCTCAGTAATATCCAGGGACAGGACTAAAGGCACAAATTATAACCTGTGAAATTCCATCAGAACATGAAATTTTTTACTGTGGTAATGGTCAAACAGTGAAATAGGCAGGTCAGATTGATTGTCAGCTCTGTATCTCAGAAGATACTCAAAATCCAGATGAGCACAGGCTTGACTCTGGGTGACACTAGGGCAGAGTGTTGGACAAGGTGATCTCAAGAGGTCCCTTCCCACTTCAGCCATTCTGTGATTCTCTGAGGTGGATGTGACAACCCTAAAGTATCTATTCTACTTTATTTATATGGTGTCTTTTCACAATTATGGATATGTATGTTGCATACTGTAATGAAGCTGGATAGTTTTCACCTCTGGAATAAGTCACATTTGGGTCTTTTTTATTACCTTAATCAGCAAAAATACATATACTTTTTTAACCTGCCCCTGTGATCATCTAGGGATTAATCTGACATCACATAACTAATTTTATGCAATTTCACATTACAGTTCCTGAAACTTACCATGATAAATTAGAAGCCTTTTTCCTGTTTGCATCTCTAAATTGATAAGCCCATTCATCTTGTGTACAGTTGTTCATACAAGCTGAGATCTGTTGGAAGGTCTGACTTCCTTCTTTGAGCAGTCATTGATTCATGGCTTCAGTGGTGCCTGAACAGGATGCCACTTATGTCACCATCTCTGAGGCAATCCAGCTCTGTCAGGCTTTCATAGTTTGTCTGCTGTCATTTGTTGATGCTGAGGATGTTTAAATCCATGCAGAAACCTCCTGAAGGACTACGCAAAGCCTTTAGAATCTGGCAACCAGTTCTGGAGTACTCAAGGCCTGCTGTAAACAGAAGAACATTATTATAAACATTTGTACGGGTATGTTGCAAATTTAACAGGTGTTTGAGAAGCTGATTTGGTACACCTGTGAGTTAAGCAGAGCATTTGCTTTTAAATTGCCTGGATTTCATGGCAAAAACCTGACGGAAATCTCTCCAGACATAAAGAGAAACCATCAGCTGTTTGAATCTCTAAGGTCTCCATTGTTTGTACCAAGTAAGGCAAGTTTTTAATAATGGCTGATAACACCACAAAGTGCACTCATCTGCTTTTTTAATTCAAAACATTGTTTTAAAGAATATTTCTTCTTGTTATTTTTCTGGTCTTATGTTATAATCTGCTTTGCTTACCAGGAAGAGACAAGTTTATGGCCTGGTAAGCAGGCATTTCCAACACCATTCATTATTTGCAACTCTGCAACTCAATTTTCTTGATTTCAGGCCACTTAGTCTGACCATATATCAGAATATCTGACTATATTTCTCAGAATTTTTTAAATTAATATTTCTCAGAAAGATTTTAAGAATGCCTGAAAATTGCTGTTTTCAGTCAAAAGGAGAGCTCATCAAATTAATCCTGATTAATCACAAAATTCTTCCCAGTTTTGAGGAGGCCTAATTCTATTGCCCATGCTCAGGTTTCCACAGTACCAAAATGAATTCTAGAACTTCCTTATTTTGTCTGCAGGCTGTAGCATAATAAGGTATACCCTTCTTTATTGAGTCTTAGATATGTTTGCTCAGACAGGAGTATTTTGAATGAGGAATAGTTTAAAATGCTCCATTCATCTTCAGAGATAAAATTGGCATGGAAATGTAAAACACTGCAAGGAGAAGGAGAGCACACCTTGTTGTAGAGGACTATTGTACACTGCAGTTGAATTGCTTTCACTAAGTTCTTCTCAACTGGCAGATATTTTCCGAGAAAAAAAATCCTGGTGTTTATATAATGTAGGTTTCACCTTGCCTCATGACAATGTAATAGAGAGAGAGATCCAACCATTGAATGCTGTCCAGGATTTCATGGCGAAACTAAGTTGCAGATATTTGTTTTTTTTTCCTCCATCACTCTTAGATATTTCTATAGCTTTCAGTACATGTAATTTGAGAAGAAGTGTTGAGCTTGCCTCTATGAGTGATGATTATTGGATATTATGCTGTGGCTGTGAATCTCTCTGAAATACCTGTGCTACTAGAAGAGTTTGTGGATAATATGTCTATTCTTGTACTTAGTCTTTAAAATTTTGTCTTGGTTTCTATTTTTATACTCCTTTTGTAGCATGTAAACATGGTGTTTTAGAAGTAATCAAAGGAAGAAGGGAAAGTCTCATGTTCCATATATAGAAAATCATTCTGAATCTTGAGTTGAGGTTGCTTAAAATTATAATTTTTTTCAATCCTCCCTACTCATTGGGAATCTCAGGAATATATAACTCTGAAACAGTTAAAGGAGTAACATCTCTTACCCAGTGACACAACAGCTTATTGTCCACCCTTGTATGACATGAATAATTCTTGTCACTAAGGGATCCAAGCATATTTCAGTGGCTTTCACCTGTTGTAATGAACTACACTCAAACCTCCTTTTCTGGACTGAGCCATAATTATATAATGTAATGTTGGGGTAGCCTACAGGCAGATAGTCAGACCCACCTCAAAGCATTGGCAGCCTACTTGCTGGAAAGCAAAGAGAAATCTCTTTAGACAAAAATGTGTGTTTGTTTTTTTATGAAATAGTATTAGTTATTGTCTTACCTGGATGCAGCACTGACTGAAAGTGCAGTGAAAGTATGTTAACAAATGTTTATATGGTGCTTCTGAAGGCAAGACTCCTCAAGTTCAATGACTTTGGCATGAAAAGGGAACTGTTTTAACACAACTCCTGGAGGTGTCCTGCCAGATATGAGTAACAGAATTTGAGGTACAAACTCACTGTCCACAGCAATGTGTCACAGATTTGGATTTCTGACTCCTTTACTGATGGAATGATCTGAATCCCCAAGCAGCTGCCCTGAAGGACCTTCACCCTCCATATTTCATGAGGTGCTTGTGCTGGTCAGATGTCATAAATGAGATGCACACCAGAACTGGCATAAGATATGTGAAACCAATAAAATTAAAATAAGTATATTGACTAAACTGTTCCCATTCCATTATGGTTGCAGGAGCTGGAGTTTACAGGTACAATAGAATGAAAAGTGTCTGCTCAGCTTAGAAGAAATTTAAATGTCTCTAACATCCAGTGTTAATTTAACAAAATAACAAACCCTAATCTTCATCCATATAGGGCTACATTAGACTAGTGGAAAGGTTACTGATTCTTCTATGTTGCAATTTTGTATGCTGAGTAATTTACTTGAAGTAGTTAATATCTCTAGGACCTTCATGCTCGTGTTCTGCTTCAGGTGCATGAATATTCTGATTACATTTGAGCTCCAAATAAGAGTATGGAAATGGAAACCAAGTTTTAAAACCAGGACCTTGCTTCTAGTGCCCCTTGCTTTAAATAAAAAAGGCTATTCCTGTCCTAGATATTTACACTTAATATCTACCTATTTCATCTCTAATGAATTATTCATACATGTATATGTGAATACTGTGTGTAAAACCTTTCATTAGAGAAGGAGGGCTTCTGAGTTCTGGAGCATATACCAATACCTCCTCCTCAGGTGTTTCTTTGATATGCCAGAACATCTTTCTACTGAAATCCTAATCCGAAGTTTCTATAGTGAAATGAGTTTTTATGCAGTTTCCAGTCACCATCAGAGAGAGCTTTTTCATGATCCCTGTTTCTTCTGCTAGCAGCAGTATTTCATGTTTCATATATAATTTTTTTTCTTTTCTGGCTGATTTCTATTAAAATCTGTTTATTGTTTCAGAAATTCATTTTGAAGTGGCATATTGCATTCCTGCATCTCTAAGCCCTCTGCCCTTCCTCGTAGTCTGGGCTTTAAAGTGGTGAGGAGGAAGAAATAGGGAGAGATTTTTGTTTCTGGGGATGTCAGGCCTCAGGAGTATCCCAGCTGCACGGTCATGGGGGGAATCATGTCTGGGTTGTGCTGCTGCCTTGTAATAAACAGTCAGAAACAGCATTGAGAGGGCATGGAGAGACCAAACTACTCAGTTTCCACTCATTGCGTACAGGAGAAGGGCATTTTACACCTTCAGTTTGAGTATTTCCTGCTGGCTCCTTGCTTGTCCAGTCACCGAGCTGCTCCCTGCAGCTTCCTATTGCCACCTCCTGGCCCTCCCTCACCATCCTTCCCAGCTCTGACCTTCCCAGTTCTAACTCTTTAATACCCTTTCTCTGTATTCAGGTACTCCTTTGCATATTAATTCAAATTCTGGCACCCTCCCAATTTTCTTTAGCTCTGTGTTTCACCTTAAGGATTTGATTCAGCAGCAGTATGGGCCTTGCACCTTTGTGGTCATGAAAAGTTTATCCAGTAACTTGCCCAATGTTGTCTAGTGGTATTCAAACTCTGTGCCTTCTGCTCCATGGCCCTCTGCATTTCCATGTGATGTTTCAAAAGCAGGGTATAGATTATTTTAGTATTTTCTTATATTTTTAAATACATAAAGTGCTTACCAGTAAGGAAATTGTGAATTTACATTAATTTTCAGGATTCTGTCCTCTAACTGCTACCAAAAAAACCCCTTTCCTGTTACTTTTTTTGAAGAGATGAGGAAAAACTTACTTTATAGAGTTGTAAGACCATTTCTGTTAAGAGTTTATCTTTTGGGTACTCAGCACCTTTCAACTGGATTTCCAATAAAAAGAGGGCTTATCTTTCACCTCAGTAGGTTTGGGATTATATCATTAATGCAGCAAATAAGGAATGTCAAATCTGTTCAGTAGTACAGATTTGCTAAGTTACAGTATGAAAAAGTAGTGATCCAAATCTGATCATTTTGCCCTCTGTTTTGGAAGAAGTCACAGGTTATTTTACCTATGCAGGAATTCATTATTGTACCACACATCATGGGACAACTTAACTTCAGTCTTGTTAGGAACTCACATCCAGTTGAAGTAAGTTTGCTTACGACTGATTTTGGGATGAGCAAACATTGCAGTAACCTTATAAAGATGCTTTATTAAATGTAACGGAAGCATAGTTTCATGAATTTTTATTCCATGCTAGAATTATGAAAACATTTTTTGGAAACTTTAAGTACTTCCCATGTGTATGCCAGACAAATAATCATGCAGGCTAAAATCCGGATATGTTTTCACAAATGCCTTGCATTTATCATAGAATGCCTGTGAATAATATTAGTATCAGAATTATAAGCTGAACTCAGAAGATAACATTAAAGCATTATTTTATAGGCCCTCTATTGGACCACCTGTACTATGTAGACTGTTGTATAGGGAAAAAACCTCTAACTGAATCAGAGAAAACAGCATTTCAGTGTAATTTTCTTTGGTGCTGACCCTCTTTCTTTAATGTATTCATTCATATAAGTTGGGGTTTATTGATGAAGGTATTCATTGTAGCTTATTCCTAAGTCCATAGTAAAGCTTTTGAAGACTTTTTGTCCTAATAAGAATGTGAGGATTTCAAGTCCAAGGTATGAGGATATTTTTTGGTCTGAACTTACACTACCTGCTTCTTTCAATTTTGAAATTATTTAGCCTCAGGGAGCTTTCCTCTCTGTGATAACATTTCAGAGTTTGTTGTCTGGTTCTGAGCAGGTAAGGCAAGTAAAAGAAAGAAGGATGAAAATAAAAAGATGAATGAGCAGTATCTGTTCTTTCTAGCAGTGTGAGTAAACTCTACAAACTACCTTGGTTTGAAAAGGAGATAATGGAAAAAAGGCACCAGTTTGTCTGTCCTCCACATATATATTTATATTCCCTTTCCTTACCTGCACGACACTCTCAGCCACTGTGCTTAGGTGTCTCCAAGAGATGTCACAATTTCATCTAACACAGGTTGTCCAGAAAACCCATTTCAACAGGTGGACAAAAACTGTCTAGTCAAGCCTATAGCAAGTAAATGTTCAACTTGTGTAGGCCTGAGAAGCTCTCCTGATCAGGGTGCGTATTCTCCCTGAGGAAAATGAGTTGTATAAAATTTGTCCAAAAAGTTTCAGATAGTTGGGAACCACTGGATAATCTTTAATGGGCAGAACTCAAATTCTGATATATTGTCCCTAAACACTGTTCCCATTTACTTAAGATTTATTCTCTCCCTCCTATCCTATGTACCACTAGCACTCCTTTTGAACTTTCACCAAGTGAAAGGAATTGATTCCAGGTGATACTGACTTGGCAGTGACAGTCAGTCTGTTGCAACTTTTGGAAGAGCACATCTGAGTGGAATGACAAGTCCACCTTTTGACCCGCAAATGTATTAGTACACTGCTAATTTAATTACTTCATTTAGTGAGTTCATTCTTCATCAGCTATATATTTCGTTAAAAAACAGACTTTGGTGAATTTTTATTTCTGGTATTTAAGTAAACAACCTCATTTTCAATAGTTTTTAACAGATTTTTCACTACATGGGCACAGCTGAATTTGCACAGCATGAGGTCTTGCTTGGCAAAGACTTTATGTTACAACTTACATCAAGAAGAAAAGTTGATGAGCTTAGACTTGACAAAGCTCACCTGTGTTTGGGGATTTTTTTTATATTTCTTGTTTGAAGCTTTCTACCTCTGCTTCCTGACAGGCTAACATTGTTTTCCTCCAAATGCTCTAAAGAATGAAGTTTAACATTAAAAAATATATCTGTACTGAACATGCTTTTCTAGGTAAAGCTGGTATCAAAAAGGTTTTCATGCAAGCACAGTATTTTGCCCTTTTACATCTTAGGACTGAAGAGTTACAGTTACACAAATACCTTTTTTGTTTTTTGGTTTTTTTGTGGAAATATAGGACAGGGAGGGGAAGCCCAAACTACTGTCCTGAACCAGGGCATACAAGCACGAAATTGAAAAACATCATTCTATCACAGTATGGAATGATGGAAGAGCACCTTATCTAGGTATTTCTTCATACAGTTCAAGTCACACCATACTACTTTATGATAATGATTTTATTACACTGCTCATAGAGTCTATTTTCTCCTATAATTTCTGATATTTATGGCCCAAAAAATTATCCAGGTGTTGCATGAGCAAGCTGTCAGGTTTGAGAAGTGCTGAACATTACGGAACCTTAGTCCAGTTACAGGTGAAATGTCAGCTTGTGTAATGTGTGTCAGATGAGGACATAACCTCTGATTTGTGCAAGTACTGCTGACCATCCAAGTCTCTATTTTTAAATCAAAACTTAGAAAGACTCAGGAGTTCCGTGTTGGAAGCTGTTTACTGACTGGCTGAATTTCATCCTGTCAGTGGAAGTGCTGATCTGCAGTACCACTCATCTCTCTGAACTAGCAGGATAAGCTAGCACTGTGATTTTCTTTGAGCTGTTACAGTCTTGTTTTGAGAAACTACTGCAGCTTATTGGCTACTAGGTGTTGTGAGGAGCTGTAGACCAACACAATTGTAGTTTATGGTTTTGAAAATACAAATTTACTATTTTACATCAGTCTTTCATAGGCCACTTATGCTCATCTGTACATTCTTGCTTCTCTGTATCTTTCCTTGGCTCAAGAGAACTTTTTTGTTTTCTTCTGTGGTTTTGTGTCCCTTCCATATTTTGCAAACTTTTTCTATGCTCCTAATTCCAAGTATCAGCTGTCTGTCACATTGTGGTTCTTTTTCTGCCATTTTCTCTTTACCTTATCATATTTCACTACCTCCAAAAATGTAAATGTAAATTTTGATATTGAATTTTATACTCTTGGTGTAATCCTAACAAATGTAATAAAATATCGTGGTTATAGACATGTCCAGTTATTGGCAGAGCATAAATATTTACATATTAAATTGCAAGTGCGTTTGTGCACATGCACTGGTATTCGTGCTGGGGAAGAATCAGAACCATAGAAAATGCTGAGTTGGAAGGGATCCATAAGAACCATCGAGTTCATTGAGTCCAGCTCCTGGCCCTTCACAGGACAGCCCCAAGAATCACCCCATGTGCCTGAGAGCACTGTCCAAATGCTTCCTGAGCTCTGTCAGGCTTGGTGCTGTGACCACTGCCCTGGGGAGCCTCTTCCAGTGCCCAGCCACCCTCTAGGGGAAAAACCTTTTCTAACATCCAGCCTAAACCTCCCCTGACACAACTTCAGGCCAATCTATCACTGGTCACCAGACAACCTCTCTCTATTTTGCTTAGTGCATTTCCAGAAAGGTTTGCAAAATAAGAATTTGTTTCCATGAGGGAGGTCGAGCTCTGTCTAATTATCTCCAAATCGAGGGATCAGGAAGAGCTAATTGTTGTGGTTTGCATTTTTGTCATCTAAATTCCTCAATTTACACTGCTTATCTTGCAAAGATAAATATGGTGCAAATGTCATCTCTTACATCTCCTTGGCTGGTCTGTACTGTGATGAATTTTTCTATATTTTATGAAGTCTGTGACTCTGTAAAAAGTTTTTAAGTGCTCATGGTGTTTGGGATTTGGCTCCTGTTTAGCTCTTTTGCAGGATCTAGAGAGCCAACATGCAGAATAGTTGAATGGAGGGGATTGTTAAGTTTTTGATTTTTTGTTATTCACAGAGATGCAATAATTCTGTGTTTTCATTAGAGATGTCTTGAAAGTATTAATCTGATTTTTATAATTGAGTGTTGTAAGATTTCCATGTGTTGAATGTTTTGGCACTTGCCTACTGTAATAATTGGCTGGAATGCCATCTTGAGAAATTTTCTGAAAATTATTGTATTTGCTTTGCTCCGTATGTGATTTTTCTGTTTTAGTGCCCTGTTTTTCAGTAGTGAAATATGAAGTATAGAAGTGTTAAGAATGAAACAAAGAGACCACATTAAATTTTTCTTCATTATTTTTTTTTTTTAATTAACTGCTTTAAATTTTATGGGGAGGATGTATTTTAAATCCAGTTTAGAAACAACGATATTTTCTCAAATAAGTTTAAAATGGCAAGTCAGATTGTTGCCCAAATGTTAATGGCTCAAGTGGAGAATTTTTTATTGCATACTCATAAAATGTTCTACACAACAAGAATTCTAGCATAAACTTTATAAATATGTCATGAGCTAGATTAAGTATTTACCATATTTATAACAGAATAAATGTTAATTTTCACATTTTAAGATGAATCTTTAGAGAAAACATTTACAAATGCTTTTTAAAACCTGGCCCACAGAAATGGAAATGACACTAAATTTGTGGAATAAATTAATCATTTGTAAATGTAAAATATGCTTGGATAAACTTTGGTGTTTTCCCATATGTTGATGACATTTTTTTTTAGTTATTTTATTCAGCTATTAAAAAAACAAAATAATGTTTGCAATCTCCTTTTTCCAAGAAAATTTCTTCAAATTCAAAATTAAAATAAATTAAGTCACAAAATAAATAAGAATATGCCATAACCTATGTAGCTCTTAAAGAAATATATGGAGGTATAGCATGGCCTCCTGACCACCCAGAGGGACAAAAGGTTTTCTTTTCTTTTGGTGGAAATTGCCATGTTTAGCAGCTATGCAAAAACAGAGAGTCAATGTTTAATTAAGAAAATAATTTTAACTAGTGGTTCAAAACAAGATTGTCTGAGTTTTTTACTTCTAAATTAAGTCAATTGTGTATTTCTGTATGTTTTTAAAGAATAATGCTTACTATTTTTCTCCATTTTCCTGTCAGATACATGGATAGTTATTTGGACAATCATATTTCTTAAAACATTTTAAAAACGTAGACCATTTGTAATGCAACTGTTTTTCACCTAAAATGCTCTGCATAGCACACTTGCACCATTCATGAACATTTTATCTGGGAAATGCTGTGTTTTGGTAACAAAAGAGTGTTTTAAATATTTGCCTTGTACATTTATGAAATTTTTAAGCAAAATTTTGTTACAGGAAGGTGAAACATTAAATTAACAATGGAAATAGCTTTCTGTGGTCTCCTGTTGTATTGACTCTTTGCTTGCTCAAGCACTCAAAGAAAAGTCCTGGTGCCAAAAGCCAGATGGCCCAAATTTCACTCATTTCTACTACACAGGTCAGGAGTGGGTGTAGTAACAGTTTTAGTTCTGTACAATTTGTATACTATTGGTTTTTCTGTTATAGCTTATTCATGCACAAAATAACATTTTCTGCTTTGCATAATGATAGAGAGTTCCTGAATTGTAAAGTTCTGCAAATGTGATGAATATTACTAAAGTTCTGTAGTATCATTTCAGCCAATTTAAATGCTTGCCACACTGTGCCTCATTTGTGCTGTAAGTTTAATAGTATCTCTTCACACAAATACAATTCCTTAGAAAGCTAATATGCAACTTCCATATTTTGAGATGTTATTCTATTGACCATTTGTTGCAGTGGAGATGCAAAAATCCCTGTATGAGCTTGGCATTTGTGATATTTATTACCTTCCCTGTCATTTTCCAAAAGTGTGCTACAGCTTCATTGATATTTGTCAGAGTAATTTCTCAGGAGACTAATTGCTCAGTTGTAGTTTTTCTTTAGACATGTTAATGCTTGAGCAACAAACTAGAGAAGAAAACTTGGTGTGATTTTACAAGGGCCCAATACAGAGTTCATTGAAGGGAGTAGGAAAGTTTCTCGTGATTTTCCCTGAGATCACTTTGGAAAGAATGGAGAATAAGCAAAATTAAAACCACCACAGCTGTTGTTCAGCTATTATTTTTTTATGAATTTTGTTTTAGTTTGGTAAAATATGTTGATGTCCCTTGATATTGAGTAGTCTCTGGAATGATTTTGTTTTTGCTGTGGGGAAATAGCACAATGAATGATCATTCTGTACTTGGGAGATGTTAAGTTCAGAACTGAAGATACAGTTAATGAAGACAGTACTTCTATATTATAAAGTTTTAAATGTTTGAGAGCTGTCTGAAAATGATCCAGGTAGATTCTCTTCTTAAGTTTTAATGTTTTGGGGAGTTTGTAACCTGTCAAATACAGTGCTTTCTTATCTTCAAAGATGAAATTTTCCCATTTTGCCTATATAATATTTATATATGGACAGGAAATAGAAGTCAGAATCCAGATATGGTGACCCCTGAGATATAATATTGACCTCAGTGAGTATTAACTTCTCGGATCAATAAATGCTGTTATTGACCTCAAAGAAAAATCAATAGCAGCTTGTTAATTTGCAAACTATGACTGCAAGAAAACGGTACACTTTTTGTTCTTCATTATCACCTATTTATATCTATATTTTAATGCTTTCAGTATTGCCACCTAGAGATCATCATGTCAAAACATTTCAATCCCAGCTGTTAGAAGGTTGGGGATACAGACATTATACATTATGGAATAATTGAGGAGCAGTACAGTTTGTTTCCCATATGTCATGAAAATAATTCGCTAAACAGTTGTATTTCACCTGGGTTGTTTTTCTTTTTGGGGTAGTCCAGTTAATTTAATTTCATTTCCTCTGGTGTGTTTCATCAAAACATTGTGTAAAAGTACTATGTTTTACCTGCCAGAAAAGATTTCTACATGAATAATAAGGGGGATGAAAACCTGACTACTGGAAACAAGGAGACTGAAAGTGATCACTACAAAAAATCATAATTAATATACAGCAGATTTTTCCTATTTACATAAGGATGACAGGTTTCTAGGCAATAATATGTTCTGAAATGTTACTATGTGACTATATAACAAAGAAGAAAGTTTTAAATGACAGTATTGGTGGAGAGGTGTTGTTTTGTATCATAGCAGGTTTTGTATATGAACACTGAAATGTCAGGTTTTACAGAGTTTGAAATGCCTAAAAAATGCCTATTGCTGAAATTCAAATGTCAACAGTTCTTCTGCATATATACCACTTTGATATTTAAACTTTAAAACTTCATCAATGATTTAGTGTTACTTTGGCCTTCTTATCATTTGACTGCCAAAAAATGCAGAAGCTGATTTGGTCTGGAGAGTAGTGTCTTCTTTCGCAGAAGACAAAGCATAAGTCTTTCAGCCTATTACAGTCATTAATTCTGTCTGATACACCTGCAGTGATCTTGGCAAACTGATGACTGTGTTTAGAAAACTTTCCTGTCATTAAATGACAGTATGAGAGGTATTTAAATGCAAAAATAAGGCCATACTTGCATTTTTACAACTGAAATTGCTGCAATTTTTTTGCCAGTTTGATGGCTATGTGGTTTTGCTTTTTAATACCATGGGCTTCCAGAATGTCTTTTGTGCATCCATCCATGTGTGTAATCCTCTTGAGAGACATAAACAATAATATTATACTCATGCTGTACATAGACCAAACATTGTGATATTAAATCAAAAAAAAATAAAAAGAAAAAAAGGAGAAGGAAGCAGCACCAAGCTAGATTCATCTCTGAGGCTCAGAAAAATGAGGCCTGTGCAGATCTGGAAGGATGTTTGTGGTTATTATGAGTATCTTTTCTGTCTTACAGAAGTCCTGAATGGTCAGGAAGGGTGGTATCTTTAAGCCTATACAGACATCCCGGAGAGTAGAGCATTTTCCTTGATTCTCTATGTTGTTTTGAGTCATGTCTGACTAATCAATAAGTTTGGGTCCTTATACAAGAGACCAAAACAGAAATGGTGCAGGAAGGTGGCAGACTTGGGGAGCAAGGGAAGTTCTAAGTCACACTACGGGAGCAGAGAGATAATCTCAGTTTTTCAGTTTAGGTTTATCTCATTTCAGCCTTCCCAGATCGCAGAGAGCACCCAGGTATTCAAAGTATCAAACTCTCCTTCCATCAGATTTTTGTAGTGGGACCAGGAACAAAGTCTGGAGCAACCAGACAAACTTGACTGTGGGCCAAATGTAGCTCCCTGACTCTGCAGACCATTTATTTTTCAAGACAGAAGTTACCTACTCTGCTCAGGAACACAGTGCTGGAGTGGCTGGATCTCAACATGACCCCAGGTCTCAGGATTTCAGGATATTTCTCATGATGCCTTAATGGCTGGCTGGTACCTGGGGAATTTTCTGCTCTGGAAATATTGTCTTTAAGCTGTACTGAAGTTCAAGAAAAAACCCTATGATTTCAAAATCCCAGTCCTCATCTACGAACATCTAATGCTTTATTTTCTCTTCTGATACTCTCTGTAATCACTAGAACTGTTTGCTTAACTGATGAGAAGTCTTAGGACTGATACCATGTCTAAACTACCCAAAGGAGAAGGAAATATAAAATAATCCACAATGTTTTAATTTTTAAAAAGTCATGTTCAGAATCCAGTTTATGCAGTACATTAGAAGGAGTTTGGTTTATGACTATAAAATCACTGAATTTAACTTCTTAATAGATGTCTCTGATGGCAGACTTACTGATTTCCATAACTGAAATGTTTTGAAATTTTGCACTAATGGTCAGTGGGGCACAAGCTAGTAATGTTATGAGATGAGATGTTCTTATCCTCTTTGTGAATGACTTTTACTCTCCACATTTTCCTTTATTAAGGGATTTTTCCATTTACTTCCTATTTGGGGAAAAAGTCTCTACGTTATTAAAGTGTATAAAATATTTGATGCCGTAAAATGGATCTATTTTAGTTTGATAAACTAGAAATATCCTGCACTGTGAGGGTCATAGCTTATAATACGTACTGTTAGTACTTTTTCATTTTTCTATATTAGGAGATTAGTGAAAAATAAGCTCTATCAATTAAGTCTTATTGCAAAATTATCTTCAGATGTACAGCAGTGAAGATGATATTGAGTGATAACACAAGAGTGGATTTTGTATAAAGCAATTACAACTTGAAAACCACAATCTGAATGAAAATATTGCTTAGGGTTTTTTGTAATCTAACATTAATACCAAAAAATTCTTCCTTTGGAAAGTGCTTAAATTACCTCTGTTAAACACAAGACATTCCTAAGGTGTTCATGTGTGCTATTGACTGAAAAATACTTATATCTGGTTTCATGGCTCATGCTTTGTCAAATCTGTAAAGTATGCATCAGTATATAGCTCCACCTTGTTTAGTAATACCATGTTTTCTCTAAAATAATATTTTTTATATGGATAACAAAGTTCTTAATTGAGAAATTATCTTATGTAGATGCAATTTGATGCCATGAAATTCTCTGCATTCCTAAAGGCAGTGATTTACCCTGAGAGAAGCAGCAAGGCCTTTTCCTCATGTGATGCAGTGCCACATATGTTTCTTTGACATGTTACTCCGGAGTTGAAAGTGCATTGAGCTTTGCAAAATGAATTCCAATAACTTCAGAAGTGAATTGTCTTAATTCTGCTGGTAATGAATGAAATCTATCCGAATGCTCAAGTCATTCCTTTCATAGTGTTCCATTTTGACATCACACCTTTAGTGGGACAGGCAGTCCCTCAAAACACGTAAAGGAATCTGTTGATTTAGAAAAATAAAGCCCCTTCAGCCCCTTTTCATGACATAGGGAATTTTGCTTGTGGCATTCACTACCCATTTTCGAACATCATGCTTCAAAATGTTCCATTGAGTGCAGGTACAAGAGAAGTTGCTCTGTAAAACACCCAGTTTGTAATAAGCTGAACAGTACCTTAAGGAGGGTCAAATAATTTCAGAAGTGTATCAGTTGTACTCCATTGTTTTGTTGTAGATAAATAGTTTGTGCCTCTGACCAAATCTCCAGTGATGCCAGCAGGAATCAAGACAATTGAGTCAAGTGGTTACAGGTTTCCAACCTTTCAAATTGATCAAATTGAAATAGCCCATTAGGAATTGATTTAAATCAGTTTAGATAAGCTCAGTCTTAGTCCTGGCCCTTGAGGCTTTGGCTACTGAAAGTTCACTTGAAGCTGGACATATACCAGCTCCACAGGCCATCAACTTTATTAGTGTGGAGATAAGCTGATTAGATCTTGTCAATCAAAGGTGCCAATATCTCAATTGAGTGTCTCTCCCAGTCTTTCTCTCCTTCTTTGTTGCCCGCTTCAATGCCTTAAAAAAAAAAAAAAAAAGAGAGAGCAAGCAAGAGAGAGATGTGTGTGTGCATCCCCCTGGTTGTCACCAAGCAGGGTGCAAGGGCACTGTGATGATGTGATGACTTTATTAAAGAGGACATCAATTTGTTTTAAAGTGTTTTGATTTTTTATGGTGGCATTAAGAGAGAGAACATTGTGGTTGCAGCTTTACTAGAAAGCAAAGAGTTCTAGAAGGGAAGGAAAAAAAAAAAAAGGAAGTGTTTCTTTGAAACCTACAGGGTCTTTGAGTCTTGCTGTGCCAATGGGCGCTTAAGTGCTCCTGTAACTGGCATACTCTGATCCACCACCAGCTTAGGTACTATTCTTCTCTCCAAATTATTCACTTACATAAAATAAAATTATTTGTGGATATTTAGTCCTTGCAGAAATAATTTTAAACATTTGTTAAATATAGCCTGTTTGGGAAATGCTTGGTTATGCCTGTAATGAGTGTGATGTAACAGTCTGAGAAATGACTGCACAAATTAAGGTCAGGTTAGAACACATACACTGACCCCCTCTCTGGAAATGAATGCATGCACTGAATAAGTACATGCAGGTATTTGCATCTGTGCTTTGTAGAGGTAATAAACAGATAAAGAGAACATCAGCTGTAAAAATGGAATAGCACAATGTTTCAGCTTTAGGCTTCATCATATAGTTAAAGATGGTATAGAGGAAAACTGGTCTTTTGTTCTTCACATCTGAAGTTTGCTCACACCATGTCTCCCTCATACTTCAAATGCAAACAACAGAAGCCTGTCCTTTTCTTCCATCACCCTACACTCACCACCCAATGAAGGCTGGAGCTACAGCGCTGCAGAACTACATTGCCACACTGGATTATCTCTTTATCAGTTATTCTTCACTCCACTGTATCAATTTTCTGCTAACCAATCAGGCACTCCTCTTAGAAAAGACTGTTTGACTATTTCTTCTAGATAAATGTATTTATAGCTACGTGGATCCACACAGGCAACTCATGTGCTATGTCTTGGAGAGAGAAAAGGAATTACTTGCTCCTTCCAGGAGACTTCTACTTAGTGCTGCTATTTGGGGATATTCCAGGGGAAAAAAAGCTAGTAATTGTGTGCAGATCCTAATTATTCACTTGGGTACTGGAGTTCAGGTATGACTCTGGTTTCTGTTGCAAAGTGCAGCACCATATATTTACACAGAACAGAATGATGCTCTTCTCTGATCTCACCTTTGTTTCCTGCCAGTCTCACCAGCTCCCTGTTCAGGCTGCACATGGACAGGAATGGCCAAGGAATTAGCACAAGGAGGGAATAACACAGAGATGTTTAAATTATTTGAGTAGTTTTCTTGGCCCCCTCCCAGAAAAGATAAGTTCCAAGCAGGTTTAAAGACATTTACATGGAAGAAATTGTAGGGGGAGAACAGCCTTATTGCCTTGTTGCTAATTAGAATTCCTCTATGTTTAGATGGGGTTATTGAGCTGTATTTTTTTTCATGTTTAATACACAGTTAACAGCTCTGATGCTGCAGCTGCAGTCAATCGGAAGCAAATGTTCTTTTACGAAGTTATTGAAGGAAATCTATATAACAGACCACTAGTCAAATGATGCACTTTTTTCCTCTGGCTATTGCCCTTACTGAAATCACTAACTCATTGCTTAAAATCTTATTTTGAAGGCTAAAAAGAAATGTGTTGGAGTTCCAACTTGCCCTTTAATTGATCTGCCTTACCTTCATTAGTTGTATTTTTTCACACTGATGTTGGTTGTAATGTAGTCACCTTGTAAACACTTTTCTTCTTCTAATTGTGTGGAACTGCACAGCATAGAACTGAATCATCAGTCAAAAAACATGGTGATAATACTTGATCGAATCTAGTGTTTCATGATAAGACTGGGTAGTATGAACATGACTTATGAAATCATTTGTACATTATTAAAAATACAGTGCACTCAACTTGAAATTATCGATAGATAGAACACATGTTTTGTCTTGACTATTCCAGGAGTGTTAAATAACATTTTTATCTCTTCTTTCATACAAGTTGCAAGTAGAGAAGCTGAGCTCTGTCTTGATGGCTGAGTCTAATGTAGCTTCATCGAACCATAAAATTTATTGCTGTGTTTATTTCAGCAGGCTCTTCAGTTAATACTTATATCTGGCTTAATATAAGGGCACAGATTGCAGTAAATACAATTTCTAGAAAGATGTGTTAGCCAAATAAGCAGGCATTTTTGGCAAGTATTTACTTTAGGGCTACAACTGCTACTGAAGTTATTTGAAGTTTGCATCATATGTGTACTATATTTGGGTTGAGTGTGCCTAATGAAAATTATATATGCTTGTAAACATCCTCCCATTGTTATTTAATAAAAGCAAATCTAGAACATTGCTGGAAGGACTTGTATGCTAAGGCTCTCTTTGACAACAGATTTGTAGTGTTCTAATTGAAAGTGCTTAAAACTCATTTAAGGAGCATCCGTAACTTTAAGGCCACCATCTTGAGGGAATGGTTTCAATGCAGTGACTCCAGTTTGGACGTAAATAAAAAAACACTGGCAGTGGTTAGGGTTTTCTTCCTTTGGAGGTTTTGTTGTTGAGCAACTGAGACAGCCATTTGGTTCATGGCATTGTTACAGCTTGGATTTGAAAGACTGTAAAAATCATCAGTACACTCTTTTTCATTGTGTTCTTTTCTTTTTATTTTTTAAATTTTTTTTAGAAAAAATACTTTTTAGCACTGTTTATTTCCTAATCAGTTAATGAATGTGTTTCAGTGAGGCAATGTAAATTAAGAAAATATGTGAAGTAAGAAAATAAGAACTGGAATTAATTACTCTGTGTACCTGGACTTCATTATCCAAGTTCCCAAGTCATCTTCTAGAGATGGTATTTACTGACTACCTCTGTTCTGATTACTGTACAGAAATGTGTTGCATATATGGCACTAGATACCCTGTTAGAGGTATCCTCTGTGAGCTATCAAACACAGAAGCAAAGATGTTTTAGTATTAAAAAAAAGATAAAATCAATATTTCTTTTATGTTCTTCCTTGGAGGTTAGTCCATCTTCAAGCATTAGAGGGCCATAAGCATCCATTTTCCCTGTTTACCCTGCAGCTTGCCAGTTTTTTAACCAGGGAGAAATATAAGAGAATATTGGAAAATAAAATTGTGTTTGCCTAAGCGTCCTGTTCAGAAGACTTTTGATTTTAATGAATTTGACAGAAAATGTAATTCAGAAAATGTCCTCACTTTTTACTTTTTAAAATCATATTCTTGAATTGTGAGGTAACACAACTCTTCTTCTTTTAGAACAACATTCATATGTCTTTGATCTCTACATTTGGGGAATTCTTATTAGCTTAACACATTCATGTTCAGGAAAAGTCCTACAAGGAGGGAGGATTTTTCTTAAATGGGGAAAAAAAAGGAAAACAAAAAAGGGACAGAGAGAGAGAGAGAAGAAAAATATTTTCCTGTTTCTTCCCTGAGGCTGAACTGTTTATCACTCCATCCTTGTTCGATAGAAGTGAATTTTATAATAAAATTTTCCCTAATCGGGCTCTGTCAGTGAGGTGCCTTATCGTGGGGAGGAAAATGACACCGATCCTATCGAAAAACAGAGACGATGTCACAGTGTCCACAATCACAGCTACTCAGCCTCCATATCTACCTTCTCCACAAACACCAAGCACTGCTTTTTCATAAGAACATCAAAACCCAGCGAAGTCATTAAAATTGCACCCGCGTAGAGTTGCAGGGATCAGCCGCACTAGCGCAAAATGGGATGTGGGAAAACAGACTCTCTAAATGTGCTAATTCCATTGTCACGTGTTTACGGCTTAATTTTAATCAGTTAAAAAAGCCACACATTGCAATAAATTGGCATTATCTTCTGTGACACCAGAGGACACAGTTGGTTCAAGGATTTAGAGGGTCGCTGGCAACAGTATATAGTGTTACAGACAAAGTATTTTTACGCTTGAACTACGGTAGCTAAGGTGCAATCCCCAGTTAAGACTGCAAACAAAGACTATAACCCACACAGTACTAAGTTCAACATGCAGACCACCTTCAGCCTGGAGACAGTGTAGAATGCTAAACTGAATAGTGCTGAAGAACATTTTCTAATTTAATGGTTAAAGGTAATTTGCTGGCCAGTATAATTGAGGTTGCAGTTCAGTAGCGTTCTCTTATGTGTCCTGTACCATAATGAAGAAGGATCTGTTGGGAAAATCCCTTTGCTGTATTTGCATTCAGTTTCTAAACTGATGGTGCTTGTTTACAATGTGCCATTAGATTTCTTCCTCAAAACTATGCGTTGCGTTTTCTGTTCTTCCATTCACGGTAAATCAGCCAACAAGGACTGAAATGTGATAGTAGGAATACTGCTGCTTCCAATGAAAGGTTTATGAAAACTTTAAGTTTTCTAATTAGGTAGTACCACAGGTCACATGAGAATTGTGCATGGTATCAGTCTCTACTCCTCCCATTTTCTTTCTTTTCCTTTCCCCCTCCCCCTTAGATTCGTTCTTTCACTTGAATATGGCTGATCAAAATGTTTATAAGCAGCAGGAGAATTGTTTTCTGCTGAGCAGTATGATCTAACTAATAAACATCCATTTCAATAAAACCATGTCTATAAAAGTTGTCTAGTTTTATTTCAATGGATCAAATATGAAAAATGTGTGTGACAAGTTTAATTCTAGAATGAGCAAACAGCAACCAAAGAAACAGTTGGAGTAGGGATTTAACTTTTACAGAATAAATATCTCTTTTCAGGCTATGAGCATGTCCATAGCCAAACATGAATTTCTATTTGAATCAGCACTAAAGAGCATTGCTAAATAAATACACAAAGCCATTACTACAAAAAACAAGATCTGTTCAGTGTAGGATGCAGGTTGTCACTGCTGTTTCCCACATTTGATTTTTTGGCTTGGACAATTTAGTGACAAGTATGTGGCTGATCATTTCCATGCATTCCAAGCACTACAAGCTCTTCAAAAATAAACTTGAAAATGGCCAGAGAAACTATAAACAGTCAGCAATGAACAGCTTTAGCAAGGAAAGTGAAATTAGTGTATGGATTTGTTTTGCATATAAAGAAATAGGAGCATTTGACCTATTTGTAAACAAACCTGCAAAACTGTTTCAGGTGGAACACAAAGGGACAACATTATCCAAGCTTGAGTTAAATCCAGGAATTTTTCATTAATTGCATATATACAAAAAATAAGAGATGCTAACAATGAAAAAAATCCCTTAAATATCTAAAAGAGGGTTTGCACTACTCAAATTAACTGGTGCTTAAGTTTTTCTGAATTTAATTTTTTTTTATTTATATAAATTATCTGGTTTCTCTGGATTTAATATATATTTCTATGCTGGCAGCTTTCTTACTTATTTGGGTTTGTAACATGATGCAAGTCATGTTATTTGCACTTCTTACTTGCTTAAACAGCTTGAGTAAATATATGGGGTCATTTTATTAGAATAATAGAAAAAAAGAATGGAGTGTAAATATAAAACACTGTTCTTTTCTATGTCTGGATTAGCAGCGAACTCTGCATGACAAAAAAAAGACTTCTTTATGTCGGTATTCTTGGCTTTATAAAACCATTATGACTGTTTTCTAAAACAAAATACAAATATATGATTGCTAAGAAGATTTCTTTTGAGAGTTTTGCCTCTACATTTCTATGGATATGTGCTTATATTCTCTTAGGAAGAAAATTTTTTTTTTTTAAGCTTTTTATTTTTATTTAAAATCTGTCAAATTAACTAGGGGAGTGTTTCTTTAACTAAACAAACTGCACTACTTGCAGGTCTCCCCAGTTCAGACCCCCTAAGATTGTTCAGCTCACTTGGAACAAGTGAAACAGGTCATGACATATCATAGCCAGGTATCGGACACCCACTTGGGATGAGAAAACTGGTATTTCCACCAGTCGGAAAATTCTTATCCCGTTACTTAGAGATGTGAGCTGATCAGTCCTTGTCTCTTTCACACCTTCTCTCCCCCTGATTTTTACAGTCATCACTCAGATCCTGTGCTGTAACTGGTTTGTGGTCGTATTTAAGTGGAATTACTGAATTTGGTTGCTTTGAACTGAGTGAGGGTTGTGGTGGGGAAGTGGAAAAGCTAATTCATGTTAAATGCATATATAGGAGGAGAGGATTTGTTTGTGCTTTGCATCCTTCTGTGCTACAAGGCTTAGCTTATAGCTGTAAGCTAAGAATTTACTCCTTACTTGTATCAGAGTAGTAAAACACTTTGCACTGATATATGGTTTTGAAAATGAAAGTGTATATCTAAGGAGGTATTTTATCTCTGAAAATAAGAAACAAACCAAGCAGTATTAATGTACCCAAATGGGTATTTTAAAGATGCTGAGTTGAAATGGTATACGTATATATTTACATTCTGCAATATCTTTTTAATAAAGGTTGAGTGAAAATCGTTGTTTCAGATCAACTCCTACAGAGAAATACCCAAATAAATTATACTTATTTATTAATTCTGCACAATCACTTGAATTTAATGTTTTATGTTGTCAATAATTTCATTAATTTAGGTCCATAAGTATGCATATTGTATTAAAATAGTCCTTCATTTATGCAGCTCATCACTTTTGGAAATTGCAGGTATATTTGATTATCTAAATGCCACAAAACCAGAGGATTGGCACTCATTTCTAAAACCAGAAACTTGCTGTGTTCTACTTTTGCACACATAGGCTGCGCCATTGAGCCACCAGTCAGATAAAACTGTTTTCTGACTTGATATTGTGTAATGGGTGGAACTAAAGATGTACTTAACAGAACTGGATATCAGCATCTTTTTGTGTTTGTTACCATAATGGAATTTGGGGAAAATGCAGCATGTTTCTGAGTACCTACTTGTAACGTTAGTCAGTGTCTTATAAGTTTGACCCTATTAGGATTTTTTGTATCCATAAATATGCCATAGTTACTTTTTAATACAGTGCTTATAACACAGTTATTTGTTCTTTTGAAATGGATATCAATTTCCTATTAAACATTTATCTGCATACCAGGGATATTAATAATAAATTTACCCAAAAAAAAGAATATAGCTGTATTTGAGTAAGAGTTAAAAATACAGTGTTAATAATATGCAAGTTTTTCCTGAACAGGATTTAAACTTAATTAATTTCAAAAAGGTCTATGTTTTTCTAACTAAAGTAACTTTTTCAAAAAGTGCAAAGATACTTTTATATACATATATATATATATATGTTTTTCTATCTATCTATCTATACACATGCATTTAATTTAGATATTGAATTTTATCCATATTCTAAGATCAACCAATTAACCTCTCTATCTGTGAAAGGGATTTTAGAACTCAAAGTGAATATTGTTGCTGCTCATCTAATTGAAGATATAAAACATCCTGTAAGTCTAGGCAAAAGATTATTCTGTTCTGCTTAATTTGAAATACACATTGGTAATACATTTGCATAAACACTAACCACATCTAATGTGGGGGGAGAGCGGGCAGGATTTCTGAGCAGAGTGTTTAGTATTTTTAGTTTCAATGGGGTTTGTTTTCCTTCAGTGTTAGATATTTCTTATTTTTACTTTCTGAATCAGAAGACTGTAAGCATTTCTATTAAACTAGCAGTCACTTAATGATATGAAGGTATTAAAAAACAAGGGAATTACCTTCCCTTATGGAACTATTAAACCTTCACTTAATCACTGATTAGTGAGATAAAATTCATACCGTGTAGATCTGTGATGCACTGTTACAGTTACTCCATCTTTTTCATAAAGCCTTCTGTTTAGAAATGTGTGTGGTTTATTTTTGAGTTCCAGATTGGTTTATGCAGATAGTCTCTATTTTTTCTGACTGTTGTCATTACAGCTGGTTTTGCAGTGGTGGCTGTGTCTGTGTGTGTGCTCAGTTTATGAAGGTTTGTGAGGAAAATGAGGGAGTGGAGGGGGTGTACATAAGTTCTTTAATAATTATTTGCATCTTTGAAATCTTGTTTTCTATTCCTGTGGCTTTTTTTTTCTTTCTTGTGTTACCAAATTCCAGATCCAACTTACCTAAAACAAATTCTGTATAAGATCCCTTGTAAGATCTTGTAAGGTCCCTTCTTATGAAGCATAATACATTTTTAAATGTTCTTTTTCAAAACTCTTTCATAATTATTTCAAATGCTATAATAATATAATAACGTAATTTTATTTTTATGTGATACTACCAAGGTATTATTCTGGCTTTTTTACAAGTTTAGATATTGTGATGTTGTAATTTTTTGTTACCAACATACAATGTTGCATTCTGAAAATATGCTGTCACTTAAATGTGTATGTACATAATTTGTTTAGGAGACATACGACTGTGATCACTAAAACAGCATAGCAGAAATTACAGTGTAAAGAGCAACTGACAGAGTCATTAGATTTGAACTAGTCCTACCTTGTATATCTAAAATAATAACAAAATAACCAGAAACTCCTCCTTGTTTTCTAGTATATTAAAGTATATTGTATAAATGTGATGTGGTGTATGGGACAAGGTTTATTTTGTGCCAGTGCAGCAGTGTTTGGGAAATCTACTGTATCTGCGGCTTGCATTATGTATAATCCAGCAGATCTCTGGCCTTGTAATTATTCTTACTGTACATTACCTTGCAACTTCTCATACCATAATATTAAGGATCCATGTCTTGGATGAAGGCCCTGTTGTAGTATTTGCTGTGCAAAGGTGGGGAAAAAAATTACTTTCTATTCCAAAAACCTAGCAATCAGCCAGGGGAAGATGGATAAGGATTAATGGGTTATAAAGGAAAAGAAGAAGAGTGATGATCCACATCTTGGGTAGGGATCTTGCTGCATCAGTGGCCTGCATGTGATAAGATTTGGGCTGGTGTTTTTTTTCTTCTTGCAAAATTTATAGCAATAGAGTTTAACAGAAACTTACAAAGTTCATAAGGAGGAATAGTAACTGTAAATGTAACAGAAAGGTAATTTTAGGTAATTTTAGGCCTGAAAATCCTCTCAACTTGCTCAATGGACATTGAGCAAGAGAGAGAAGGGTATTTGCTTGCAGATTAGATTGGAAAATTGGTCACTTTGGCTGGTCATACATACTTGCTAAGAGATTGAACTATATACTGAATAAAAATTGATAAAAAATGCAGTTGGCCTGGCCTTGAAATTTGATGTGGGAAAGGAATGCAAACTGGAGCTGAGAGTGAAGGAAGTAGCAGGAAGAAAAGCACTGCAAAGGGAGAGATGTTGCCCAAACCACTGGTTAGAAAAAGAATGATTTTATCAAAGCCATGGAAGAGATTATTTGAATAATCAATGAAAAGCAGATGAAAGCCAGGACAGAAGATTTACATATCAGTTGATAGAGAAGTCTGTATTTCAGTGTTACCAGAAAATAATCTACAAGATTTTAGACTGAGTCTGGTAAAAAGATCCTGAAAATTGTGTTTAAATATTGCAGAATGAGCAATGGTAGCAGATAAAAGAGAAAGGAGGTAACAGGGAGAGTTGGGGACAGTAGAAAGTTTAAGAACTCTTTTCTAATCATGTTGGGCTTGAAACAGAGGCTGCATATATTTAGGTATGTCCCTATAAGAGACAAGTCTTCCTCGATCATTTATTTTTTCATTAAAACTAGATTCTACTGTTGATAGTCTCATTTAATTCTGATGTCAGATAAGTACATAATGTAATAAATCAAGAGGCTAGAACAAAATTGGGCAGCCCAGCAAACTTTCATCTGTCTCATGCAGTGTGCTAAGTAGTGTGTTATGATGGATAAAGTGGACAGGAAGGGCCATGATAAAATGACATGTTTATTCTTCATATCATCTAAGCCCATGGGAGGAGATTTTTCCAGGTTTTGGTTTATTTAGGGAAATGGCTGCACATTCTAATAGAGGTTCACACTTAACATTCTTCAATATTTGATTCTAACAGCACAGTTCTTGAATATTTTAAAGTGTGGCAGATCCAAGACTTGGCTGTTGAACTTGCAGAAGCAATGACAGAATGTGTTAAAACCAATTGTTTGCTTCAATGCTAAGGATGGGCTGAGAGATGCAAGAGCAACATAATTATGTGCTATCATGGAAAACATTTGAAATAACTCCTACAGCCTTACAAGGCACTATGAGATTTTATGTATCTATCTTTTGTATGTGCTTCCAGATGCATACAATTTCTCTCTCCCTCTTTTTTCCTCTCTGTTTATGTCTACACATACACTGGGAGTTAGTAAATAAATCCCTGCTAGTTTGTGAACATGTCTATAGGGGATGGCTGTTTCTAATGGAATCTGTGTGAAATGAGGCACAGCCTCTTTCAGACCTGAGAATGTTCCCAATCATGTGTGTCTCATTTCAAACTGTTACCTTTCCACTTTGAGGGAGCTGGTTAGTGCTGTGGCCAGCAGCGTGTTCAGTTGAGGCCTTCATAATGTGAGTGGAATATAAGGACTGATTTTGAAGTTGGTGTCACCCAGATTTTGTAAAATGAAGAAAAAGGTCCAGTAAGATTTTAACAGTGTATTTATTAAAGTGTTTTGTTTTCTAAACATGGTTCACTATTGCAATGATCCATAAATGCTGCTTCTTAAGAATTTTAGTTTTGGATTCTGTGAATGTAGGGGCTTGATTGCACCACTCTGTACTCACTTCATCTCTTCAGATATCTCTGTTCCAGATACCTTCATATATAGGTGCTATTCCTAAGGACCTTATTGAAAAGGTTGGATTTGCAGTGTAGAGATTCAGATTCAGCATTATCTACTAAATGTCTTTCATGGCCGTTGCCTTGCATGTGCCCTAGGGAGGGAAAGTAATTTGATAAATCTGTATTTAAACTTATCTGGAACATGAGGAGAGAAACTGCTGTCATACCTGATGGAGGAAAATGTTTCGATATTGGCACAGTCCATAAATTCATAGGTTTTAATATGGAGGACTGTTAAATCATTGTGTCATGTATTGTATAAAACAAAGCCAGCAAATCTCACCTAATTATTTCATCATTTAACTCAGTAAGTTGTAAGCATGAAAATAGCTTGTCCAGAAAAGCATCCATTAGTTTGAAGGTATGAAGAGGCCACCTCTTTCCACAGTAATCATTTCAATAGTGAATCAGTCTGCATTTAAAGGAGTAGGAGATTGTTTCTAATCTGAGTTTGCCAGGCTTCAAAGTTCAATCCTAAATTCTTCATATTCCCTTGCTTGACAGATTGGAGA
Organism: Drymodes brunneopygia; assembly: GCA_013400955.1. Taxonomy (NCBI): domain Eukaryota; kingdom Metazoa; phylum Chordata; class Aves; order Passeriformes; family Petroicidae; genus Drymodes; species Drymodes brunneopygia. Next base: position 48,585 of record VZTZ01010470.1, on the reverse strand, counting down.
CTGTATCAGCAAGTGGAACATCTTGCCATAAAAATGTTTAGAACTGTAAATTAACTTTTTTTCAGCTCTGTTGTGAAACTGAATTCCTTAAATCCCTCATTGTCAAATAGGGTTCTTTGCCCACAATTTGTAAACCTTTTCTGTGGCCCTTGTCTGTACTCTTCAATTATTCAACACCCTTTTTAAGATATGGAGATGAGAAGTAAGGCAGTTTCAATTCAGTGTGGTGATATATTTCACAGGTGATTCACAGGTGATTCACAAAGTTTATACAAGACATGAGGCAGCTTCTGTGTTGCTTTTATGTTTCATGTCTGCCAAGTTATGACAGTGTGTCATACCAACTCTGGTTTGCTTTTTTTGTCTAACTGTAGAAAGTGTGGTAAAGAATAAAGAGCAAGAGCATCCTGAGCACCTATTTTTTATGTTTTCCTCCTCCTAAATACGCAGTTCCCAGAGCTGAGGTCTACAGAAGTATAACTTATTGTTATACTTAGTGAATATTGTAGAAACTTCTGTAGACTGTAAAATTTGGCACTGTGAGTGATAACCCCAGTCCACCACTTGTCACTTGTGCTGGTGACACTGACATCTTCATTACAGACCTTAGTCTAGACTAAAGAGGGTAAAACTTGTCCATACCTTTTCTGTCCTCTTTCTTCTGTCTCAGATCCACACTGTAATCATGGGATCTGTCAAATGAGTGCAGCTCTGTGCCTGAAGTGGGGTGACGTTTCTTCCTGCCTGTGCATAGCAGTGATCCCTGCAAGCTTTTGGCATTATGATTTGATGGTGATACTAGAGTTTTAAAAGGGGATGTGGCCTAGAGGCCATGGGCTTCAAAGGAGCTTACCTGCTTTTTAGTGTGGTCAGTGTGTCCCTCTTGGAGAAGGAATGTCAGAATCCAAACGTTTTTTCAGTTGTATGAAAGATTGATATCTGTGCTGCATCCTGTGAGTTACAGGGGTTTGTTGTCTTCAGAAGCAGGAGCATCCTGAAGCATGTCCTGTTTGGGAACTTAGTTAAATGCTGTGTGCAAGGTGGAAGAATGGGATGATGGGATATTGTACAATGTATTCCTTTTTGTCTGCATCTAATTTTTTGTCATGTTGAGAAATAGCTGTGTAAGGAGATGCCAAACTTGTAGCAGGAATACAGCTGAGTAGTGGGATTCTGGTACTTAGCTGTAGCTATTCCAATGGATATTGTAGGGCCAAAAATTATGGTTTGATTGTCCAAAAATGAGCAGGTAGGTAACATTGCCTTGATCAGAAGGATCATTTCACATAGAGAATAGGTTAACAAAAATAGTGCTGGCTGTCTGTTCGAGCTCTCCCACTGCAGTGCATGAAGAATCAAATTGTTTTTCTCTATATTCATTTACCTTTTCCTTCGACTCTCTGCTTCCATCAAAGTCAAAAGCCCTGACCGAGAGGAGAGCTGATTTCATCCAGTGCCTTGCTTCACCAGCCAGTATTTTTATGAGACATAAACTTGATATTTTTCATGGATCTTAATCTAAAAGAAAATCACTTTTTCTTGTGTGTAAATGTGACATACCTGTCCTGGATCAGACTACTCCCATCTCCTTCAGTTTGCTTTCTTCAAACGTGCAACATCACAAGACTGGCAAAAAAGTTTGAAAAGCTCTGTCTGGGTTATGACTATCTGCCCCTCATGGAAATCATATGCCAGGTATTTAATAGGTCATAAATTACTTCATCTCTGAAATACAGTGGTTCAGAAAGACAAGAACACTCTTTCTTACCTTTGTCAGCATCTAAACAAGTATCACAATGAGATTTCTCAGGCCATCTCTTCTTTTGTTTCTCTCAAACTAGAACAATTGTGTTCCTACAATACCCTGTAAAGCTAAAAACAGCTTAACTATGGATTTCAATTTTTAAATTAAGCGAAAAAAACCCAATTTTATACCCCAGGACTTGTTTCAATTACTTCTTGTTTATCCAGAATATCTTGGCTGTGTGAGTTAGAGAAGGGAGATTCTCAACTAAGTGTCTAAGTGTTGAGAGTGTTCTCAACTAAGTGTTGAGACATAGTGTCTTTTTTTTTTTTTCACTCCAGGTATTACATCGCAAGTGTATGAAATTTTGTGTGTTTAGTTTTTGTCTGTGCATTGCACTGAGGTAATCCAAACTGTGTTGGTGGGGCTGTCAATGCCATCATTATCAGGTTGAGTTTTGGAACGCATTTTGCTACTATGTGACCTTTTATTCCAGTCAGTAAAGTCAGTGGATTTGTGTGGAGTACAACTGGAATAACACAGTAATGAGTGGGGCCCCAGAAAACAGCAGACAGCAACATATCAATATATTTATCACTTTTAAAAGGTTATGGCAGGTTCCAATGGCCCAAGTAAAGAAGTGTGTTATTGGTTTACTTAAACATTGCTTAAATATTTGATTTTGTGAATCATATAAGTCATTACATATTTATATTAAATTTATACTAAAAAACTGTCTTTAATTGCTGTGTTCATAGAATTTATAACCTTCAATGCTTTCTTATGCTTGGCTCACCCACTGGGGTTTCACAAGGGATCTCTGTTTGTCCTGATGCACCCTTCACATCCATGGCACAGCTCAGTGAGATAAGGATGGGGGAGCAGCCTCAGAAATGCCTCCTATGCCTCTTTTACAAACCAGTATGTTTTTCATAACCACATTTATTGGCATTAATATTACAGTTTTAATATACATGTGTACGTGCATGCATTCACAGTGTCAGGGATGTGGTAGCATTTGGTTTTGTTGTCCCAAATGCTGCTGTTTATGTGTGCAGTCCATGCAGTTCAATCTTTCAGTCCTGTGCATTTACCAACCATTCAGGCTCTGTGCAGTATTCACACATATATTATGTAAAATAAAAGAACAATAATAAAAAGAAAAAACATTATGAAGACTAGGGGGGCCTGCGAATGGATTATTACACTTTGCCTATCATGGTAATGACACCTGTTAAAGGTGTGGTACAAAAGGCAATGACAGGGAGTGTAATTTAGTAATTGTAGCTATTGTGCTATATAGCTGGTCAGTTCACCAGGCAAGTACAAAGAAACCAGTGTTAAGGCTGAGCAGGGGTGGGTAAGCTTAATAGACAGAGCTAGTGCTTTACTGAAAGAAACTTTTGGTGGAGGGCTAGCTCCCAGGGGGAAGGAGTTAGAATGGGTTGAAAAGAATGAACAAAAGTATAAAAATGGTACAGGTTTTCCCATTTCAGTTCTTAAAGTGACAGGGGACTTCTGGTGATGGGCATGGCATGCTCCACTGGCCAGAGGAGAGCGAGGGGGAGAGGGAAGCTTTTTGAAATACCGGGAGGATGCTGATTTATTGCAGCTGCAGAGCTGAGGTACACCCAGGCCAGCAGCTGTCACTTTGTTGCTGAACATCACAGTTGGCTTTGGCAAAATTCTCCTATCAAGGTAGTGACAAAGAGGTAGCAGGTCAGAAGGTAAGTTTGAGGGGTCACAGGAAGCCACTGCTGGCAGGTCATAAACTTGTGCCCTGGACAAATCTGCATGTGCATATATGATTTGAGTGTTCATTTGGATGGCTAGCCTGCCAGCTGCAAGTATTTGAAGCCTTAACTAAGGTCTGAAAAGTTAACTAAGGTCTTCAGTGGCTTCTTTCCTGGTATATAGAAGCCATAATATTCATGGAGGTTTTTTATGTTAAAGAAACTCAGGATACAGGGATAATTTGTCACTAGTTCCTTTGTAAACGCACTTGTTTTCTAAGCTGTGTGGAACACAGACCTCATCTTCCACACCTTGGGCACAGAGTAGTGAATACTCAATATTTTTTCAATACCAAATATCATTGGTTTTGATCATATCGTGAGCCAAAGAACAACACAGAGTACACAAATTAATCTTTTTCCTGGTGCAGTATCCCTACAGACCCCTAACAGACTATGCAAAATACATAGCCATTAATTAATTTCCTGTTTCTGTAATTATGAGAATGCTAAAGCACTTAAAAACTTCTAGTATCAGGCCTATTTTCTTTAAAAAAAGTAATTTGAGATTGTCTTTATCTCTTCTCCCTCCACCTCTGTCTGTATATTTGATTTTCCACACAGTATATTGGTCTTTCTTCATGTGAACCTGTAATTATTGAACAAATTGTTGTCACAATGAAGAACCTCTTAGATGTTTATGAGGATGCATTAGAAAACAATAGACCTGAGAGATAAGTAGTGAACACAGCACTGAAACATATTAAGGTCAGATTGAGTCATTTAACAGCTTTGAGAGAACAAGGAAGTAGCCTCAAGTTAACAAAGGTCTGCACAGCAGGACGTTTATGCCAGCAAATACTAATTCACATTTGCTAAACAGTGTAAACAGATTTGCAGGCAATACCAGGCATCCCATTTAAAGGGATTAGGTGTGCTATTTCCCTATTGTCTAGGCTGAGGAATGTGGGGTGCTCAATCTGCTCCTTCCAATTAGCAGACACGCCCCTGGTGCAAAGCCAGTGGCAGGGCACTTAATCCAATGATTGGAAAGGTGATATTTCTTCTTTGAATTTAGTAGCTTGTCCCGAGGTGTAACCTGCATCCTTGGTGTCCCCACACCTCACTGTTAAAGTGACCATGCACCGTGTGTCAACCAGACAGTTAATAAGGTGTGTTTGGTGTTCATAATCTATGCCAACTGGCATATTGCTTTTGTTGCAGTCAGCTTGCCATGCTGCAAGAGGAGGGGAACACATACCAGCTTTGTAATCAGAGCAAACCCAAGTGTTAATAAATGGGCCATCCCCATTGTCTAATGGTAAGTGCAGGGTGTTGCTTGTTTATGTTCAAAGTGCACAGCCTTTACCAGCAACTTCTTTTTTTTCTCAGCCAGGGTTGAAAACCCAACAGAGGAATCATGTGATACACGTGCTATTATCTGTAGGAAGTGATTCATGTTACCCTGGAGCTGGAGAAACTCCTGCATTCCTTGTGTCCTGTCTGTCATTCAGAAAGGCTGTTTCCAGGCTCCTTCAGGTGGCTGGGGGGGTCAATACAGCAGAGTTCCTCTGAGTCTTGGAAGGAAGTTAAAGAACCAGTCCCCAGAGGCACCTTCCTAGAAAATTTTTACAGAAGAAGGTTGTGTAAAAACAGGAGTAGAACGAGCTGGTATTCAGCCGAGCACTTATGAATTGTCTACAGGCATCTGGATTAATTGCAAATAATTTGCCAAAGTAGAATGGAGTTTTGTGCCAATAGAAAGGAGCTGAAGCAGTGTGTGTGTGTTACTGGGTGATTTCCCTGCAGTCTCTTCTGGCCTTCTGCTGGCTGGAGAGGAAGCTGGTCACAGTGCTGGGCTGCTCTGGGGAGGAGAGGTTGGTACAGACTGACAGCATGGGGTGTGCACACTCCAGGCATCACTGGAATCCACAGAATCCTGGAGGGATCTGGAAGTTTTGCAAACCTCCCAGCTGGCTGCTGTGGGCTGTTTCAAACAGTGACTCTGAGGGGTCATTGCAATGGATTAGGCTGGTACAGGCTAATTCCTCAAATACTGGTGATAAAAGCCTTACCTGGTGCTCACTGAGCTTCAAATCTGCTTGTGCCCCTCTGGCATCATCAGTACCTGTTTTACCAGTGATACCATGTCAGAAATCCATCTCCAGCTATTTAGGGATGTCTTCTTTCAAACAACCTTCCCAGACATGTAAAGAATCTTCCTGGAAGTAGAAATATGAAGTTCACAGAGCACAGATGAAAGAGATTTGGCACTGGGTTCCATTTTCTAAGAAAAGTAAAAGAATATCCAGTCTATGAAACCAAAGTTTCAAGGGCCATTCCACTCAATGTCTTTTAGGTTAAAGTATTTTGCATCAATTTATCATATAATGTGTAAAATAATGGTTTTTTCCAACACATAAGAAGTTGGATCAAAGGCAACACACCTTTTCCTGAGTGCAGCCTTTATTTCTCATGAAATCACTGGGGCTCCTTGGTGGGTTAAAGGCAAGGATGTGGCTACAGCCGTGCTTGTGGCCACATTCAACCTTCCTGGAGTCAGGCTCAGTGTTTGTGTGCAGTGTCTAAAGGATAATAGCACTAAACACTGCCCTCACAAACCACAGTAATTACTTCTACTGCTGAAAAAACCCAGAACATGAGCAAAAATATCATAGGAAAGCTATTTCTAACACTAGTGCTTCTCTTTATGGCTAAGTGGCAGCCATCACTTTTTTCCTAAATTATGTGTTCTTTTTTCAAGCATTTAGATGATGCAAACCAGATTTTTGTGGCAGCATTATTGCTTATAGCCAAAAGAGCATTCAAGGAAACACTGTATTTCTGCTAAATTGCCATTTATTCAGAGCACTCTTGAGTTGTTTATCTTTTTTCATTCTCCTGACAAATCAAGTAGCCATTGAGCTTGTATTTCTGAGTATAAGTTCAGTGATAATTTTAGTAAAAGTAATAGCTACCATCTAAGTTTTGGGGCTGAGAGTATGCAGAGTTCTGAGTTTTGTTTTATTTTTAAAAGGAAAGCTTCCCAGGAAACTTGTTTTTCCTGTTTGACAGTAAAACTTTGTTTTGGAATTTTTTCCTGAAGTTTAATGTTGTAATAGAAATTTAGTTCATGTAATTGTACTCTAGTTTTTCTACAGTTTGTTTGTTTGTTTTTTTATTTGCCTACTTGTTCTCTGGACTGATGCTTTTAGTTAAAAAAAAGATTGTGAGCATTCACTAGAAAAATTCTGTGAATGCCTTTTAGGTTTTTTCACTTTGAATGTTCCTAATAGTAAGTGTTTAATGGAGGAAATGTTCTAGAGAAAAGAAATTATAACAGATAATCATGCAAAGGTATGTAATTTGAATATTTGTCCCAGGCATGTGAATATGAAAGTTCTTTGGGGTTCATCCAGGCTGCAAGTAAGAACAATAACATGAGATGGAGGTGATTAAGCAAGTGTTGCAGAGACAAAAATATGAATTACGAGTAATCAAAACAGTATCTAGGACAAATAGTTCACAGGCAATCCACAGGCCACACATGTTCACATGAGCAAATTATTGAATTGTTTCAAGGTGAGGACATTTGTATACATGGAAATCTTGTATGCAGTCATCAATAAAAAAATGTACTAATACATTTGCATAAATAATTTATTTTAGAGATGCTATAAAATTCCTTTTTTGAAATAGACCACTGTTTCTGTTTTACCTCTAAAGAGTGGGAAGTACAATCTTTACCTTAGAACTGACTTTAATGCCTTTTACATTAAATAAAGCAAGCTGACAGTCAGCCCTATCCAATGCATGGCATAACCCTGAAAAATACTCTGTCATTCACCTTTGAGTACAATGCTGTGATTAACTTTAAAATATTAAAACTTAGACTGAAGGATCAAGATAAATGCATTTTTATTTGTGTTTTGATTTTTACCATTTCTGCAGTACATGTCCTCTTGTTCTGCTGCTTGGCATAACTGCTCATTCCCTACTTTCAGGCAGGTTTTATAGGAATATTTTTTATCCTTGCTAGGCATTGTAACTTTTAGCTTAATAGTTTTTAATTCAATTAGAGTGATTAAGTTTACCTTAGGATCTTTGGAGCCCCTTAGAGGGCTGATCTGATTAATTACTGTGCAAAACAGATTGTTGAAATAACTAGGTTTTTATGCTGTTTCTCCTTGCTCTGTAATTCACTGGCATTGATAGTGGATGGGTGAGGTTAATGTGGGAGACCTGTTCCCACAGGCTCGCTGACTGCCTGGCTTTCCTCTCCTCCCCAGACAGAAACAGGCTCCCGAGGGTGGGGACCATGTGGGGTCCCTTCCTGGGCTGTGAGGTGTCCCCTCCAGTGTGCTGAATTTTCTCTGTCAGCCCCAGGGAGGTGACCAGCAGAGGAATCAGGATGGCCTTATGTGCATGTCCTTGTGAATTTAGTAGCAAATGGACTTTGTAATGCAGACTTCAGGCTGACGTTAATTTTATTTATGGTTTTAGTTGTAGCAACCTTTAATAGCCCAAGCTAGAAAATATATCCTACTCATAATCCATGCTCCTGATGTGTGTAGTGTCTGGGACAGTAGAGAGCAGCAGGGTGAGGAATTACTGAGCTGCAGACATTGCTCTGCTCCGCTATGGGTTCACACAGGTCAGGGGTTTAGTGGTTTGTGTAAGTGGATGTGGTCCTGCTCTTGAGCCAAACCAGACAGGCCTTAGTAGAGACATGGCATCTAGTTATACACTTCCTTATATGAGAAATTAAAGTGGCTTATACCATTCTTGGGCACAGTTATCCCATCCCTCTGCAACCTTGGCAGGCTCATGGCAACAAATCAGACATGGTTTTGAGTCAGGCAGTGCAACAGAGTGTAAGGGTCACTTTGAAGGGAAACCACCTGTGTTGGGCCTGGCTTGTAATTTTACTGGATGCAACTGCACAGTGTGATTTGAAAAGAGGAAGACACGGTGTGTTCAGAGGCCTTTGTGTGTCCCTGTGTGGCTGGAAGTTGTAGCTGTGCCTGTGGCCCGAGCAGAGGGAATGGAGGAGGTCTCAGCCCAACACGGGCAGTTCACCGGAGCTCATCCTCACTCACTTCCTCCGCTCATTCTCTAGCATGAGCTGCAGTGGATAAAACCCATGAGAGTAAATAAAACCTGTTCTTTTCTGGGGAGAAGGAAGCTGGCTAATACAGGCTCAGAATGGGGATTTCCAAAGTAAATTCAGATCTATAAGTCTGAAGTCCAGTATCAGTCACTTCAAACAGACCGGGGATTTCCAAACCTAAATCAGGTTTGTAGGGACAAAGTGCAGTGTTATTCTCTTCAAACAGACCAGTTTATGTGTTAATGGGACCCTGTGTGTATAAGCTCTATTAATTTTTAAGTTTTCTGTGATTTTTTTTTCTAATCCACCATTTGTAATTTTCCTTTGACAGCCAGAGAGGTGGTGTGGTGAGCAGGGAGGAGAGCTGAGATGTTAAGTACTTTCCTCTTCTGGGGTGTAGGCCTCATTTTATGGAACTACTGAAAGTTCTCAGTAGTTTTGTCCCTTTTGGAAGTGCAACAGAAAGTCACTTTTGCACTGATGTCATCAAAGAAAAATGAGCTGGTACTGAGCTGAAAGGTACATAAAAAGTTTATGGATCTTTTAAATAAGTTTTACCATGAACTGCAGCAGTGGATTCTAACTTGAACAAAACCAAATCAAGTGTTAAACCTTTCCACATTGATATGTTGTAATGGTAAGTGAAACTTTAAAGACAGTGTTGAGAGAGGCAAAGTGCTCCACAAAGGGCCCTGGCGATGTGCACTGCATGGGGATCCGGAGCAGGAGCAGGGCTGGGCCTGCCACAAATCCATGCTAAAACTCACTTAAACAGAACCATTGCCAAAAATTTATCACACATCTGTTTTGCCTTGAATTTATATTTAATTATCACCTGCAAAAAGTCTGATTTCTAAGCATTTATTGTGAAATTAATAAAAGAGTTTTTTACAAGGCAGTGTTGTAATGCACTCTGGGGTGTGTCCTGCTGGAGTGGGGCCATTTCCAAAGTTGTTGAAGTTGTTGCTCATAAAGTTTGTGCTTCAGTTTGTGGTCAGGACAGAACAATATCCCAGAAAAAATACTGTGTAGTTGTGGTAGTGCTACCTGGCAGAAAGCTAGCTGCCATATAGGGCCCCAAAATGTGTATGGGCTGTGCATATAGCAGGCTTTATACCCAGCCAGAGGTGATGGGGCACCAAAGTTGTGAGGGCTTCCTTATGATCACTGCTCTGCTATTTGCTCTTGTCTTTCCTGGGAAGTTCACACAGAAGATATTAAAATATGTTAAAGATATTCAGATTAAGATGCTGAAGTTTCTTTAAAACTTCTGTTCTATTGTTGTTATTATTATTTTGTTATTCAATTAGTATAGTGCCTAAAGGCCACCACTGTAATGAAGACTTCACTGTACTTTTTTACAGGCACATGGTGTGATTTAGGGTGTGAATGGATGATTGTGATCAATTGAGCTGTGCTAGTTTCATGTTTTGCTTCTCAGATGAGTAATGATAACTGATTTTATATTAATTACTACTTTGTTGCAATCAATGCTGGCCTGCAAGGATGGTGTAAACTGATGCACTTTTCTCTGTAATTACAGAGTAATTTGGAAGTACTTAATGGGCTAAGAGTTGATTTACCTCATGCAATAAATGGCCCTGGGCTTGTAGCAATTTGATCAAGTACCAATAGGCAGAGTCTTGGGCCTGACCCTCAGAAAGCCAGGTGCAGTTTGAGAGAAAAAGATGTTATAGGTTAAGTGTAATGGAAAAAACTTTCAGCATATGGTACTATGTTCCATAATGCCATTCCTGTCTGACTACTCTATATTTTTCTTCTTACTGCACTAGTGCAGATCTTAGAAATCCCAAAAACCTTGCATCACACCTTGCAGACTGAAACTGCTGCCTCCACTGCCCCAGTCTGAGACTTATTTTGTGGTATGGGCCATTGCTCAAAGTGCTGTGGCAGCTTTCCCTCATGTGGGAAGCTCCTTCCTCCAGCACCTCATGCTGCTCAGAAATGCAGAAACATCTCAAATATTTGAATTCATTCAGCACCAAGTCATTCAGAAATGAGCTGGCAACTTAGCTGCCCCTTTGGAGCATAGGTGAAGTTGCTGCTTTCTGCCTGGAAACTTCCTGAGCTGACGAGCACAGTCACCCATCAACCCATCTGCCCTTGTCAGAGCTTTGAAAATATGGGATTTATTCCCTTGTATTCCCATCGTTCAGGACAGATGGCAACATCCATGTGATTAAGGTTTATGAGGTCTGTGTCCAAATACACTGACAGATTCAATATAAATCCCTGAAATGAAATAATATAGACACAAATCTCTCCAGAGATGTACACACTCTGAGAACTTCAAACCCCATCACTGATGGGTTTAGACTGATTTTCTCAGGATGCTCTCCACTAATTTGGAAGTCATTTAATGCCGTGTCATACAGATAATTGATTTGAACTGCGATTTGATATGTACACATTTCCAGTTCTGCACTGAGCATATGAGCTACTCTTGTACCTTTTCTCCCATGAAAATGAGCTGTTTCTATTTCAGCCAGGACTGACTATGATTTTCCTGTGGCTATAGTCAGTTCCAAAAGTATGTTAGGAAGTAAAGGACACGGCTGCTGTTCATTCACAACTTACAAATATAGACAAGCACTAGTTCTGATCTGTTACAGAACTGAATTAACAAATGCCTATTAGGAGTGATGCTGTGTTCTCCTCCACTTGTGGCCAAAAATTGTCTTAGCTTCTCCTGAGCTTCTGCCTCTCAGAATTGTAATTTGCAAAGAAGGGACAAAGATATGATGTGGATTTTTTTTTGTTGATTCACTTGACGAATTTATTGCTTCACAGTCCGTTTATGAAAGTTTAACTGTGTAAGTATTCTCTTAAAATGCCAAAGACTAATAATGGTAGGGTCTATTAATATTCATGCAGTGAGATACACAGATGTGTATTAAAGTTGTTATGTGCTGAAGATTTCTTTGTGGGCAATTCAAATGATTATCCTTTGTGAAACCACATATTCCTTTAGTTTTTACATGACAACATAGACATGTAATGTTTTTTGGGGTGGTAATGGGATTAAGATTTGGGCAGAACGTTATGGTATAGGCACATTGAATTTTTTAATGGAAAATAAGAGGTTTTCTCTTCACCATGAGGAAAGACCAAATTGGCAGTGTGAGGCCATTGGCCTTCTGAGGTTTACAGTGGTGGTATTAAGTTCCATATTAAAGTTATCTTCATTTCTCCTGTGTATTACTACTATGGAGAACATTGGTTTGGCTGCTTATAGCTAGTCGGTTGGGTTTTTCAAACATGTGATGTTATTGTCTTTCTCTCAAGCATTATAATTGTGGCTTTTAATTTTTATGGGTCTTTTTAAGTTTCTTAAAGGATCCTGGGACACAATTTGTGGTGTATGGTGGCTATAGGATAGATGTTCTGTGATTGCTTCTGAATTAGACTTGTTTTCCCCATTTCTTTCTATTGAACTCTATTATCCATTTTTCATGTGTAGTAATATATTAATTCTCTCATTAGAAATGTGCAGCCAACTCCAATTAGTCATTCCTATGAACAGACCCTCCCATACTGAGATTCTGAGAAAGTTAGGATGAAGTCCATAAACACCTAAAGTTCAGCATAAGAACCCAGACAATGAAATGTGATTGCAAGTCCATGGACACAGATCCCACCCTGCCAAGCACTTGTCTGAGCACTTCAGAGCAGGTGAGCAGAGGAAAGGAGAAAAGGATGCAGTTGCAGCCTTTGTTGAGTTGCTTTCTTTCACATTCTGTTACTCCATTAAGTCTTGGGCAGTGTGTTCTGGAAAGTACTAATTTTTTACTGAGCTCCAATGAGGAAAATTATGAGACTACTTGCAAACCAACTGTAAGAGATTATGTGATGTTGTGGCTCCTCTAAGTCATGCTATTTTAAGCTCATTTTTTAAGATAAAATGTCACATTACAAGTGCTGCAGTATGTGCTTTCAAAATGATGATGATTTATATTTTTATTCCTTTCTATAGACTTAATGGGTACAGGGATTGAGGAGCAAAACCTTAATGTCAGGGTGCTATTTAAGTGCAGCTTTCTAGTGTTCATGAGACACTATTTTCATACACAGAGCAATGAACTCACTTGCTGAACATAACTTCTCCTTCCACTTAGACACGTTTATTGTATGTATTGTGTATCCACATGTCTCCAGACATGCAGCCACAAATCCCTCCGTGCTGTATTCCCAAACAGTTCCCATAGTTCAAGTGCAATTAAGGGTCATCACATGGTTGTTTAGTTGAGGAAATAGATCAAAGGCCCTTTTATGCAGTTGAGGGGGGATCTCTGTCTTCAATGACAAAGCATATGGAAACCATACATTTTTCTTCACCTGGTCTGTTTCATTTAAACTCATGTCTCCAGTTTTTGAAAGCCAATATTAAAAACATCTATCCTCCTATCTCACATGCCATTGCTAAGTTCTTGAATAGATGAAAAAAAGTTCAGTATAACAGAAGATGCTGAAATTGACCACAGTGGTATATTCTAGTTCAGGAACTTAATTAGGAATGACTTGATCTTTGGTAGGAATATCTGGAAGATGGCTAAACCCTTCCTTCCAGCTCAGGCAAGGCAATAGAAAGTTATTCAAACTTTGTAGGTAATATTAGTAAAGACATGGATTTACCAAGCATGGCATGATAACCTCTAAGAAGGATTTGCTAAATAGTAAAATATTTAAATGTTCCTAGAAGAAGATGGGTATTGTAGGGCTAAGAAGGAATATCATTTTCAGTTGGGCACTAGAAACTTGGTTAGATTTTGGAATTCCCAGAGGAGAAACACTGGTATGATGTCTAACAGATAGTGACAGAGGTGATGTCTAAATTAAACATTCATACTCCTTCACATGGCTATTTGCTGAAATATTTATGTTGGAATATATTTCATTCTTTTTTATGATTAAAGTTTGCACAAAGAATGCATGTTTATTTATGCCTCAGAGATTAGGGTCAGTGCTATGATGTGAAAGGCAACTGATTAGATGCTACTTTGGTTTAACAATTATGTACTGATTTATCCATGTTTCAAGTTTAAAAATATATTACTATTTTTTACTGCCATAAACAAAACTATGTATCTTGAAATCCCACAGGTTTCTGTAAAAGAACAGCTATTAGAAGTAAATAAAAAACAAAGATGAATGAACTACTGAAAAGATAATCCTATGTTACAGCTTGTAGTCAGAAATTTAAAAATAAATTATCAGTTCTGTAATGGTTAGTAGTAGTACATGGCAACTGTATTGATGGACTTGCTTTTACCATAGTAATTATTTACATTTGATTAACATAGCATTGTGATTAACAAAAATGATTGGATTTTTGGAGAATTTTCTCATGTATTGAAGCTTAAATCTTTTCAAATATTTTGGCTACCAGTATTTCTGCCAACTGTTTCTCTCTCTTCAATGAGAGGTACCATTTTCAGTTCTGATCTCTGTAGGTCCTAATATGAATAGACTCACATGTCTCTCTTTAGATCTAGTGTTCCCTGAGCATCCACACATCCCCAGATATTGTCACTTTTTAACAGGAACTTTTTTTATCATGTTTTTTTTCCCATTCTGAATGCTGCTGCAAATATTTCCCAAGTCAGATGTGCCATTGCATTGCCTCTCCTTGTTTTATCATTGCCAGCAGCTTCCCATCTTCTAGCCCATCAGAAACAGCCTTTTAAAGTACTTTCTGAGTTTTCCCCAACTCAGTGCTTGTCTCCTGCTCTTTATCAGGAGATTAAGTGCACATTCATGTAGCTAATGATGATTACTTCCATCAGCACAGAGTGGTTTTGGCTATTCTTCCACACATAGTGCCTCCACAAAAATTAACCCTGCTCACATATTGTGAGTGTGATTTCGTGCTAGAACTGGGCTAATCTAATGGTGAGCTGCCCCTGAAAGGCACAGGTACAGACCTTCTCCTCATCTGTACAATAACAGGTAATTTACTTAATACACACAGGGTAATTTGCTGAAACCTCTTGAGGTGCCACGAACTTTACACTTTGAGGTATTTACACTTACCTAATTGAAAATTTACCTTGTAGCAGAAATGGGCATAATGGACTGATATTTTTGTTCTTAAGTTTATGATGTTATCTTTTGTTCCAAGTTGATTCATTTTTCCCTTTTTTGACCTCTGTTTGTTGAAAATCTTGTTATTGCTTCCTGACTTGAGATTAAGTAGTGTTCATAAAACATAGCTGTATATTTTGAACATCAGTTTTTTCACTCTTCACAAGTAGTTTGAAGAGCTATATTACAAATTTCAGTGTATTTATTAATTCCTATTATAGAGGCTGCTTTCACAAGGTAATTTTTCTCTGTTGTTCTTTTGTCTGACATTTTGACTTGGAGACCCTGGTAACAGTTGCATGGTCCATTCACAGCCTACTTGCTATCAGTGTATCCACAAATTTCATATCCTTAATTGCCCACCTCTCTTCTCACATTGTTGGGGTTTTTTTGTACTCAACACAAGAGTCAGTATTGAGATGCTTCTAAATGAAAGAATTTGTGTAATTTCTGAGAGGTTCTTTCAGGATGATTGTTTGGATACTGAAGATTGGCTACCACAATTAAGTAACTCAAAATAACTGAAGGCAAGATAACTTGAGGTTCAGCTCAAGTTTGTGGCTCAATGTAAATCTGTCTTCTACAGGCTGAAGTTGCTGCTAACCAGAGCTGAAACTTGGATATTTTCTACAATTTCTTATTTAACTTGAAGACTTTATTTTGACATTGCAGACATGTCAAGGCTAAACTCAGTTCAATAATTTCATCATGAAACATTTATTTTAAGTTAGGTTCCTTCCTCTCCAGTGTCAGGAGACCAGTCTTCCTGGGCTAGCACAGAGATTTTTGAATATCCCCCCAAGTGAACATTAGCAAGGAATGAATGAGAAATGAGACATTTTGATGTTTTGAAGAGACTGAAGGCAGACAAAATACAGTGTACTGAGGATTTTTATGAAGGAGCACCAGGGCCTCTACTTGATAAACAAATCCAAATCACTGAGATGAAAGCTTAGTTGTGGAAATAAATGAGGGCTTTTTGTTTGTCAGGTTTTTTATATTCTAGCCTGCCCATTCCAGGAACACATTGTTTTGAATTGGTTTAGGTAGAATTTGCTATTTCTTAAGCAGAGAGATTACCATGAACGGTTCATAGTATTTGACAAAGTATTTCTTCCTGTGAAGGAAGATTTTTTTCCGTCATGTCTCTGGAATGCTGTCATCTGTTGCTTTCCCTAACACATATAAGAGGAATGAACAGCTAACATGGACTATTAGAAATCAAGCTAAAGAAGCCAAACCCTTTTTCTTCACACTGGTGTTCATATTTTATGTTAAGACCAGTTATCTTCCTGTAATTCCTACTGGCTTACTGAAGCTTCTGTAAAGAAGATTAAATTTTCTTACAATGGTGAGATGCAATGTGCTTTGATAAGTAAATGTTTCTTTTCTCTAAGTCAGTTGTTAGTAATACAACAATTATTTGATAATGTTTCGTTCACAATGGCATGCTTAAAATAGTTGCTGCCAATTCATTTTTAAGAAAATAATTACTTGTTTCTAACATCCCTAAAGAAATAATTATGTAATAAAAAAATTACATGACTGACATATTCGTTACCTATAATATGTGCAAGTATTCTTTGACTTTTTAAGCAATTTTGTAGGGTTTTATATTTAAATATTGAAACCTATTAAAATTGCCCATGGAGATTTGTGGGAGAGGTTATCTATGGGCCTCTGCTAATTAATTATGATATATTTTACTTCCATGTGATTTGTCACTACTAGTCCTGTAAGGACTACAGGAAAAATCATTTGTTTAATCTGACTGGGACCTTGTGGCATTTAATTGTAAGCATAACTGTGATGCAATAAATCCAAATGAATTTGGACAGTGATTAACAGGGAGCTCCTTGATATGGTAATGAGATTAAAAAACTGGTTCCTAAGTGTTTCTGTGGATTTCATTAACATTTTTGCAACTAAACACTTTCTAGGACAAGAGTGGTTGCTTGTTGTTGACCAGTATACATTACTGGTTGAATGTAACCTTCATGAAGATATTTCTTTGTGTCTATGTAGGATGTATAAATATTTATATCTATATATATATATAGATAGATAGATATACGTGTGTGTCAATGGAAAATGTACAGAGAAAATAAAATACAGATTTATGCTGCATTTAATTAGAAAACAAACAAAAATACACCACAGAGTTAACCTTATTATTACATATATTTAGAAAATTCTAAAGTGTACTAGTGAACTAATCACAGATATGTAGTTCCTGCTGTGAAAGGTTATTATCTAAGACACCTGCAAATATTTAAACATCTGCATAGCTTTACTACTGTGAGTAGTTCTACTGATTTTGTTTATTTGTTTTTGTCAGATTTATGCCCAAATTTGTCATTACATGGCACATCTACATCATGAAAAAAGAGGAAGGAAAAAATCAGATATTTAATATGGTTATTCAGAAAACATATAGGTCGATCCTTTCAGATGCTGTGTCATAATGTTGCTAGAAAGCTGACATTTTAAAGAATATATGTATATTTTTGCTATTTAGCAGAATTATTGCAAAACTGTAGAGAAGAAAATGGGTATTTTCTTTAAAAGCATCAAACTGCTACTGGACTTCAAGGAAAAGAAATTTTTTGTTTGTTTATTCTTGCAACTCCCCTCCTGCTTATTTTCATCTATTTCCCTCTGTGCTGATCTTTAAATGGACTTGATATAATCTCCAATTGTTTGATCAACTTTCTCTTCTTTATTCTTTCAATACTTTTATTACTGAAAAAAAATTGATTAATTGGAAGACCTAAAGCCTCATTTTTTGTAACCAGCATTCAAGTAGCAATGCTGCATTTTTCATATTCTGCCCTGGGAAAATGCTTTTCTGTGTTCTAGAAGGACAAATGGTTCAGTTCCTCCAGCTTTTCTATTCCTCAGCATTAGGACTGCTAACCAGAGATCACAGTCACTTGTCATTGGAACTCTGTGATTCACCAGTGGAAATGAGACTGTGCCACAAAACAGAGACCTAGCAGAGGTTAGTGTTTTGTGAATTAAGGAACAAGTAAGTCTTGAATTTGGCACTTACTGCCAGCCTTCCATGTGCCACATTTCCCTTTAGGCTCCAGCTCAGGGAAATCTTCACTGTGAGACACGCGGTATTCGGGTGCCTGTTTGTTCATCTGGTTATGTTACATGAAAGGAGGGTGATACAGTTCAGTGAGAAGGGGAGCCACTCAATAGGGGTTATCTCTTAGGGGATACTGCAAACATCAGCTGCTCTCTGCCTGTGTGCTGGGGTTTCTGTGTGCAGCTCAGCCTACTGCTCACTGCCATCTACAGCCAGCACACCCTCCAGAGGAGGTCTGTTTGTGCTACCGTGTCAGTTTGCCCACTGCATTCCCTGCATCCCTTATTCTGTGTGTCAGTCATCCCCTTGGCTCCCTCTTGTTTGTGCTGTTCCATGAAATCATGAGAGAAGGAGCTTCAGTGTGTCTTAGGGCTGATGTGATGGCAGTCCTGTCACCAGCAGAATACAGGTTGCTTTTTTCTGCTTGCTAGCAGTATTATAGAAAGGGCTTTGAGGCATCTAACCCTCCCAACAGCTGCAAGGCAGGACCCATGATGCGAGCAGTTTAGCTACTTTTGTTTTGTTTTTAATCTGGATTGTAACTTCATACTTGGATTGATTTTTATCTTTGGGGAAGAAAATGTAGATTGTTTTACTAACAATGGGTAAACATTCATACCACAAATGGTGATGTGACCTATATTCTGTTGCTGTCCCCCATGCAGAGCTCTCTTTGCCTTTAGTGGAAGCTCGGATGTAGAAATGACGGTGGGAACTGGCCACAGGCAAAGTTGCATTTGTCTTGTGATGGGCTGGATTAGAATTTGCAGTGGTGTTCCCTGAGCTCCCATGGCACTGTGATGCAACAGATTTATTCAAATCAATAAAGCAAGAGTTTTACTCAATTAAATATCAGGAGGTATTGATTGTGTAGGACACTGTCTGTGTAGAGGTTGCTGCAGCTGCCCAGGTCTCTGCACAGTTTGTGTTACAGAATTTCATTCATATGTTACAGAACCCTTCGTTTTAAAGTTGGAGTATGGACAGCTCCACACCTGCTGAGGTCTTGGTGCCTAAAGAGGTGGGATTAAATACATAGTGATGGTAGTGCTAAAATCTGTAACTCAGCAGGGGTTAAGGTAGTGGTTAAACAGCCAACACTTCATTGTTTTGATTACAACCATTAATTTAATGCAATCTTCTTTGCAGTGACATCACCATCATTATTTCAGGCTGTTTGCAAGCTCAAGAACGTTGTCATATCTTTACAAATTATTTTCATTTCTTGTCTATGAAGGTTTTCCTTGTGACCACAAGAGTCAGAGACACATTTCTGAAGAAAGCTTAGATGTTGCAGTTGAATTTTGCAGCAGAGAGTGAACACTGCATCAAATTCTGTTTCTATGTTATCATGGAATATGCAGAACCATGTTCAAAGGTTGCACAACAACTGTAGCCTAAATGTGGGTTTTTTTCTTTTTTCTGTTGAGAGATATAGGATAAAAGTGCTGTGAGCTACCTAGACCTCAGAGTTGCTTAATAGCTTGTGGGAGCAGCTCTTTGCCAATTTTAGAGCATCAGTCTATCTGACTTAACCACGTGTATACTTACTGGCAGGTCTACTCAAATCAGTGGTGTAATTATTTACTTCTTAAAGAGAAAACAGGATTACATTATAATGACCTTATAATAACTTTCAGTTTTATGTGGAGAAAAATAAACAGTTGTCATTTCCTTGTTATTTTGAGGTTGGAGCCTTTACCACAAAGGTTTTAAATATTTACTAACTACTATGTTCTCTGAAATGTCTCTCTTTAAAAATACAATGAATTTATTCAAGGAAGTCTTTCTTCTGCACCAGGCTTCACAATCTTGATTATAGGACATTATAATTTAATTTCTTACCCCACAATTTTTCTTTTTATTACTTGAGTTTTAATTATTTCAAAATATTTATTTTTAGTATTTAAGCTGCCAGTTAAAATTTCAAAATATGAAGACTTTTTTTTTTTATTTGTGATACAGCCCTGTTCCTTGAAAAAAAGTATCTTTGGCATTGGAAGAATAAATAAGTTTGCTAGTCTCATAGCTGAAAAATAGTTTTGCATCATAATGCCCCCCAGGAGTTTAATTTTGTTGATATGAAGGAAACTGAGTAACGAAGTATTTACTTATTTCTGTTTTGTTAATGTTTTGTGGGTTTTTTTAAATACGTATGAAACAAAGAGGAGGGAGTGTTATTATTTAACCAAATATTAATTGCTCTCTATTTTTCCTTCTTTGCCTGACATTGATGATTGGTAACTCCATTTTTCCTTTTACACCTTTTTGCATATTTCTAGTAGTTATTCTGAGATCTTGAGCACTCAAAGGACATTAGAAAGAGAGGAAGCAGTAATTGGGCTACTGTGAGGGAAGGCAGCAATTCTGGGACTGTAGTAGGGCCCTAATAAACAGGTGGATCTGGCTGTAGGAATTATTAAATTCAGAAGTGTATTTATAAAGCAGGAGCTGCATCAATTTCTTGTTTTTCTAAATGTATGGCTCCTGAAGTTTATAAATAGTGGTGCTTTTTCCTGGGAAATGCCATGATTTCACCCATTTTTATTTCAAGTGAGAATGGAAAGTTGAAATATATATATATTTTTCTTAACAGAAAAGGAAGCTCTGCAGAGTTTTGGCTTAGAAACACTAGAAAGTTTTGGGTTGTTTGGAAATCTTGAAATTAGGCTTTTCAGTGTTGCCAAACAATGTTGAACTATTCCATTCTGGTTAGACCTTAAACCTTTATTTTCCCAAATTGCTATCTGGCTCTGTGCTAGGGATAATGTGGAGTCTTGCTGCTGGAGCACTGAAGGAGTTTGGCTTCCTGATAATGCAGTTCCATGATCCATCACATCCAATGGCAGAGTTTGAGTTCAGCCAGTTTAGTTAGGTCTGGCAGAGAAAATGTCACTGTGCAGCAGTTGGATCATCATGTCCAAAGAGTCTAGACTATGGGAAGGAAACTGTGAGCTCTTCCAAAAGTCTCTGTGTCACATGAGCCAAGTTTCAGAGAGTTTGTCTGATTCCTGCCTGTGCAAGATGAGGAATGCTCACACATGTTTTACCATCTCTGCTGTCATGATGACAATACCTCTAACAGGAAAGTAGGAGGCTTAGCAAGATACATGGAGCAAGAAAGGTGGGAATCTGACAGTAGCATCTTAAATCACTTCAATCATTTGCCATGCGGATCTATTCTCAAGATATTGTTGGATAAAAATTCTCTTTTCTCTGCTACTCCTCCCATAGGGAAATGAGAGCATAGTAGCTAAAGTATCTGAGTAGCAAAATGAAACTTTTAGTTTTGCTTCAATGCCTAGTCTGTTTTAGCCAAAGACTCAATTAAGGCAAAATTAAAAACTCTCTGTAAATTTCATAGCTGGCTGTTAATGTGGCTTAGCACAAAGAACATCACAGTATTTGGAGTACTGTGGTATAGATAAAATTTAAATTCGTGTTTGCAAATTATAGCATTAAAATAAAATCTTCAAACTTCAAAAACCATATGCCTTCCATTACCCCCCCGACACTGCATAAGCAAAGGCTCCTCCCCATGAAGAATTGTGTGTCCTGGCTTGGTGAAGTTTCAAAACCTTTTCTAAAACAGTACAAAAGTACTTGCCAAACATATAAGAAATCGTAAAGAATTCATTTACACTACTTGATTTCCTTTTAGTCTGGATAGTCATCGTATTGTTTTTTTCCTGAAGTGAAAGTGACAAGTGAATAATAGTAAAAGCTGATGGGGGAAAAGATAACAGCCCTCTTTGTGGTGGTGTTGAGCTGTGAATTGTTCGCAGGTAATGCTTTTTTGGGCTGGAGATGGAGGTTGAAAGTAGAAACTTCCTCCTTTGCTTTTGTCATTGTACATTCTGAGTTCATTATCCAAGGGTGTGAGCTGAGAGTCATATGCTTGGAGCCCCAAATATCTCTCTGTATGTTTCAGCATCTCATTTCAGTATAGGTCAGGAAGTATATGCAGTGTACTAAACTGGGAATCGTGGGGTGGGTGGTTGTTTTGGTCTTGGTAATAGAAAATGCAAGTCATTTTGGGTGGGGAAGGTAGGTATATTTTTGTGCAGAGCCCAATACTAACAAGTAAATATTTACTTTGGAGCAGTAATGTCATGGTACCATGCTATTTCATTGTAGGAATAAGTAAAAGGTAAATGTTTGCTTTTCAGTTACCCTCCCCGGAGCTTTTAATATAATACCGTTTAAAATCCTTATTCATATCATAAAAAGGCAGTTTTCTCTTTTTACAAAGAAAAGACCACAAAGACAACAGCAATTCAAGCTTCCCTCAAGGCTCCCCCATAGTGCCCATCCTTCAAGAGCAGCCTCTAACACTGTCCTTGTTAATGTTTGTTGTCCTCAGCCCCTCTCCCTCAGCTACTGGCATGGCTGTCAGTGGAAAGAATTTTGGTGGTCATTTTTCTGATAGGGACTTCAGTTGGAAGGGGATTTCTGCCTCAAAGGCTTGTCACTCAGCAGTGACTTGTGCCCATTATTGCCTTTTTTTTGTTTCTGCTGTTGTCTTGTTGGGGCCTAATGCAGAATCCTACTGCTTGTTTTGTAGATCCTTACCTGCCTTTGTAGTTTACTGGATTATAAAAAATGACTGAACCAAGTTTGTCTTCGACAAAATTGAACTTGATACCTTTTAGACTTGCTCTACTTACAAAAATGAGGTGGATTTAGGGTGTGCCAGTCACAATTAGAAAAGATACTCCAGCTATATTACCTTATTAGACACACTTCTTTCCTGCCCATAGAAGACAGTGAATGGTCAGTCATCTTTGCAGCTCTTGTGAGCGATTTGCCCTGTCTTTTGACAGAAGTGGAGTTTTATTTTAGGTGACTTAATCGTGGAGTCTTGGTAGAAGTGAGAATAACGAGAGTCTGGTCTCTGACCTTGTCAGTGCCGATAACCCAGGCTACACATTCAGATTTCAAACAAATGAAAGTTTCTGTCAGTAATCCTGAAGGTGATTTCCACAACTTCCTTGACAGGACTATTGAGACAAGGAAGCTTCTGAAAACTTCCTTGGAACAGTACTGAAAGATAAAGCTATCTGCAGGGGAACAGGCTATAATGAGGGTGAATCCCAGCATGGTGAGGGCAGCAGACAGTGATCTACAAAAAGACCAACAACAGTATTGCCAAAAGCAATGGATGGAGGATGTTACTGTGTTTTGGCACAAGATATGGTACCTGGAAGTAAACCAGGAGCAGATTTTGTGTGCAGAGCTAGTCAAGAATTGTTACATTTGTGTACAATGTTTATTTGCTAAGCTTTATGGTCAACTTCATTACTCTTCATTTTATTCATTATTATGTCACTGAGCAGTAACTTGTTAAAAGATTAAAAGTTCCAATTGGTTGCTCATGCTTAAGGTATGTAAATGCTTTGCAGCTCCGACAGTAATTTACTGACATTCTGGCAATTTGCACTTAAATAGTTTATGCACCCACATATACTTGCACACAAGCACAGTGCAAGTCCATAAATTAGCTGAGTATGAAGGACCTGATCCTACAGTCCTGATGCACACAAATATCTCTCTGGTTTCTTTGGATTTGACCAGTTGCAAATGTCTTTAAGAGGGATCGTCAGAGAAGAGTACCAACTTTTTCAGATCTAAACCCAGACAAAGCTGCTGTAAAATCCAAGGTGCAACAGTTACACAGTTTCTTTCGATGCAGATGTCATCAAAAATTTCATAACGCCAGCTTTTCAAATAGGTCACCTGTGTTTATACACATGCACAAGTACACATATGTGCACACACAATCATAAGTGTAGATCACTGTGTGTGTCTCCATATATACATGTATTTTCAGGCATATAATTTGAGATCAAGATATTCAGGCGTATGATTTTAAATCAAATTTTACCCTTCCCATGCTCAATACGTTCTTCTAATTTGCATCTAGCTTTACAAATACCACTTGTGAGTAATGATAATTCTTCTGTTACAAAATTGGTTTTTGATACCATGCTGCTGTGTCCTCAAATCTAGTAAAAATGCTCACATTTTGAATCTTTATAGGCAGCAATTTCATGAGCACAAATTTATTAAACCCTTGAAGTCTAGAATAAGGTGTCAAACATTCAGAGTAATTATTCTGTCCTTAGAGAACAGATTATTTCCTCAACCAGACCTGAAAATCAGGCAGTACAACATGAACTTGGATAGTGCAAGGCTGGTATGACACTGCAGCCTTTTCTTACTAAGCTAAATTACAGATTTGGCCATAATAGCAGATTGTTCAAAATTGATGAAGTGCTTTTATACAGTTTACTAGCCCCGGGTGTTCCTCTCTTTGGAATTAAAAAAAAAAATCCCAAAACACTTTGTCACTTGAAACTAGACAGAGATCAGATCTCTTAAGAGATTTTGGAGATTATTGTAACAAAGATGTGTCTTTTAAAAAAATGGAAATTTCTTACTTTTATTAAAAACTATTTTGTTTCATGACTCCACCATATTGTAAGTAGAAAATGAAATGTATTTGTATATTTTGTTTACTGTATAATCATGCATGGTTCTGTTTCTTTACATATGGGATGAAGTCCTGTCATACCCATTTTGTAATGAAAGAAATAGGATGTGAAATTGAGGAAAGAAATGTGAATTACACTGATTTTTTTATCAAACTGCAGACAACAGAAAATTTTTAATGACTTGGGAATTTTTAATTCATTAAATTTTTAAAATTGTAATTACTTAATACTTCCTAATTCTTACACTGAATACCCAGTTGAAAGTATTTTACCACCCTGTATTAGCACAAAATTTCTTACATGCAGTAGAAGCAATCTGCTTATAACCATGTTAACCTATTGATGTGTGATAGTTTAGCTTTAGAGGGATGAATAATACCTTTGTATTTTATCACCCATTATTTTCCCCAAATTTATCAGCCAATCTGATAAAAAATTACCCTCTTCAATACTGCCTCACACAAAGGTGGCATTCTCTCTCGAGGCACTTCTGGGGAGTGAAGCTGTGTTGTTTTAAAGTTGCATCAGAATGAGAGCAAGGTGTTTAATTTTGTAACTTCTGCCTTTGTTTTATGTTTCTTGAGTGTCTCTTCAGTACAAGCATTTTCAACGAGCAAATTACCACTCTGAGGGCCAAAGCCATAGTCAGCTTCTCTTGTGTGTTTCTCAGTGTGTGATACTTCTTTATGATCTGTTGTATTTGCCAAGGTTAGGTTAACTTTCCTACATTAACTGATAAACCTAAAAAATAGGCAGTTTTTATTTACCAAGATAATGCAGAAATTTGTGGTTTTTGAATGAGGAATTTGAATTTTGAATGAGGAAGTTGTTTGCTTTTATTTCTTTTCCCTTTTTTTCCCTCTTAAGTGTAGTAGTTCAGATGGTGTCTTCCCACTGCTCTGCATAGTGATAGCTTGGAAAAGAAGATGTAAGCTGCAAGAAGTGAAGCAGTGGCAAGGAGTGATAACATTATAACATCTTTTTTCTAAAAATATGTCAGAGTTTCTCCTTTTGACTTACAGAGGCAGAAAAGATGGTCAGTCTCCTCAGAGCATAAATCCCTTCTCTCTGATAAACTCAGAGACCATTCCACACAAAATAATAGTGACTGTCAGGGGATAAGACATTCAAGGTTAGATGAGAACCAAGCACTTTTTTTTACTGGCGTGTAAAATTACTACTGAAATCCTGAAGTCAGTTGTGAAAATGCCAGGGATTTTTTGGAACCACCATAAAGCCCTCAGGGATTTGTGGCAAGAAATGATTCTGCACTGGTCAGTGAAATACCCTGAAAAGTCTTGACAGTCTTCTGCATGTGGATTTTCCATTTGTCTATAAGCAGAATTTTTCAGAAAAACCAAAGCCAGAAATATCTCTGCCATTTATTACCATGCAAAATAACCTAAAGGAATGTGAAATTATCAGAGATTCCTGAGAACTGAGGGTCCAGCCAAGCTGTTACTTGTGATTTGAAGTTAGTAATCAGATAGATTTCTCAGATGGTCTCTTTAATTCTGTTTTTCTGCATTTAATTCTTTATGCCTAAGAACTGGAGGACAGAATTCCTCTCATTTTTGTGTGCTGATGCAATTATTCAGCTGCAATTACAGGCAGTGGGATTTGGGGTTTGTTGTAGGGAATCACTTCTTTTTTGTAAACCTTTTTAAAATGCACTAGTTTTTGTTTTTAAAAGAGCTGTAGAAAACCACTGAAATGCAGTCAGACAAATTGGTGGCACTTCCTTGTTATCACTTTGAGTTGTTAGTAGCTGCAAAAATGCCTGTATTTCTGTCTTTTCCATCTCTTCTTCTTTCCCTGCTACATCTTTCCATCTTACACACGCTCGTAGCCACACTCTTTCTTTCTTGAACAGAAATACACTGGCTTTTAGTTTCCCAACTTTAAATTGATTAGACCACATTAATTTTTAAATAAGTGTCACATATCCTTAACCAAGCACTAAAAGGTTGAGAAGGCTTCACGGTGTAAAGTCTGATCCCAAACTCAGTGAGAAGAATTTTAAAAATGCGGGCTGCCCTTCATTAGCCCTCATGATATCTCCTGACAGGCAGTGTGTGCGTGCTCTGCCATGCCAGGCCAGGGCAGGCCCAGCTGCCATGCACCATTTACCCTCTGTCAGCAGCTTCACTCGCAGCCCGGGCAATACTGTACACACGAGTCTGTCACGCGTCAGCATCAATTAGGCTCAGTTTGCTGCGCTTGGGAAAAGCAACAGCCCCGCTATTAACCATTTTATTCCTCCCCGCCTCCCCCCAGTTGGCATTTGGCTCCCCAAGAGAGCTGTTGGGTTTGGCAGGAGTGTGGCCGTGGCTGTTCTTGCAAACAGCGGGTTTGGTTTAAAGCAGCACACTAATTCAGGTGAGTTGGTCTCGTCGCCGTGAGGAGTTTGATTTATTGGTGCTATTATTTAAACAGGGAAGAAGTTGTATTCAGCCTGTGCACTTCCAACCCAAACAGATTTTCCCTTCCCCTTTCTGTGAAGAAGCATTGATGTCCATGTGTCTGTCTGTACACATACATACCTGTGCACATGCACACACTGATTGTAAGCTTTAAACTTATCACAAGGCCAAGGTGCTAAAATATTTTATTAAAACTGTATCTTGTTGTATTATATCCTCAACACGTTTCCAGTTTTCCAGTTGTAGATATGCCCTTGCATTGTTGTTTTTCTGGGCATTGTTGTTTGAATTGATTGTTGCTAAAATTTCCCCGACTTTGTGAGAAACCAACATGTGTGGTCATGCCTAAATTTGAGTCACTATTTTGTGGCTTTTCACCGCTGTTATGAGGGGGGTGGGGAGCAAGGAGACCACCCATAGTGTGTCCTCATCGAGCAGCACGGTGAGCAAATGGGTTCAGTGATGTGCAGTGAGTGCTGAGAGAACAACTTCTTCTGGCAGAGTTTTCAAGCACTTCCCTCCTTCCCCCCCTCCCCAAAATACAGCTTCTTCCTCCGTGTAAGTATAGAACACCCATGACTATTTATATAATAAAAGAGCTACTGTGTACTTTAGTGGGTAGTTAAAGACGTTTTCACAGGTCTGTATCCACATGGGATTTATGGAGACTTACAGGCCTGGTCAGTTTGTAAAATTGTGATAGCCCAAGAGACTGTTGTCAGATGTTGGTAACAAGACAGTGTTTGAAAGGAATCAAAACAATATAAATCCTGTGAGATCTGTGGCAGCAGGATGGGTTCTAATGGAGAGGAAGACAGGGTCGACCACCACACAAGAGAACAAGGAGAAGAAAGTGTTTTTTCTCTTTCAAGCTTGCAGCACCAGCAGGGGTAAGCAGGTTTCTAAAAAGAATCTCATCAGCGGATCAATCCAGTGTAACAGATGGAGTGCACAGATATTGTCTATCAGATTTCCATCGCATGTGGCAAACAAATACATTGTTGCAACTGTTAGCAGCAAAACTTTCGCTTTTTTTAACATCATAATTACCAAGAGTTGAAAAGAGCTGTGGGTTAATGATTTCCTAGCAATAACTATGGGGGGTTTGGGGGATAGCAACTTCCCCAAGGAATACATTAGCAGGAGATGTAAAGTCTCTGAGCATCTTGAATGCAAGGGTTTGGATCTGCAGAAATAACTGCCTATAACAGTGCATTTTGAGGAGTGGAAATTTTTTAGGAGAGGGGGACTGGATAAGATCTTCATCTGTTGTAATTGGCAGGTTTGCATTGAAGACAGTGGGGACAAACCAGTCCTTACCAGGTAAAAGTTTTGAGCTTTGTTGCCTTTGTCAAACCATTTTTCAAACCATTTGGGATGTCTGAGAATGGTTACAGGCAAAGTGTGAGGCTATGAACTAATTTCTCAGTGTTATCAGTACTGCTGGTTTTATTTAGAAGTTAATTTTGTTAAGTATTGATGTAAAAATCAAAGTGCAAATATTATAGACTTGCAGAATGGTTTAAGTTGGAAGGGACTTTTAAAGATCATGAAGTCCAACCCCCAAATATGTCATGGAGTCTCAGCATCTTCTGCACTGATTCATTAATCCTGGAACAGAGAGAATGAAAGTGAAGTAATGAATGTGTGGTATTCTTGGTGTTGGTCCATGTGCAATAGGTTTAGAAGTATGGGTGTCAGGAATTAAGTGGTTAAGCTTTTAACAAGAACATGTCACAGTTGATTTTAGAAAATAACAGTTGTTGGGCCTGATAGTTAAGAACTAAGAGACCATGGTTTAGTTACCTTTTAGTCGCAGCAAGTATGGACAGATAATTTGAAAAGTTTCTCTAGGCTCAGACAAACCACATGGGTAACAGGGTGGGTTAGTTCTGTAAACTTACTGGAAAAGGACTGGACAGATTTGAAGGCACAGCTCAGTTGCCCAGAGATACAGAATTGTGGCCACTTGAGGTGACACAGGGCATCTCCCATCTTTTTGCCAATCCAGAGGAGCACAGGTCTCCCGGAGATCATTTGTCCGTAAGACTGACCCCATTTAGGGTGTTTTTAATAATATGACTGTAGGGACCAGCAAAAAAGAATCAAGCCCTGGATCTTGACAAAATTATTTCAGTTCTAGATCTACTATGAAGCTTCTCATTATTGTGCATAAAGCTTCCCAGTCTTTCTTTGCCTTTATTTCCCACCTTGTCAAGGAAGGTGTTTAAGGCAGGGACTAACTTTTTATCCCTTATATAAAGTATGAATAACCTAGTTAGGCTGAATGGCTATAATTACACATCATTGAGGAGGTTTGAGAGTGATTCTGCTCCAAAGAAACCAAGTGTCCAACTGAAGAATTATCACATCTACCTTGACCTTAAGTATCATTGAGTTTCTGGCTAATATTGTTATTCACAATGTTTCTGATCTTAGAAGTTTAGCCACAGGAAAGAAGGATTTTGAAGAAGTAAAATGAAAAGTGCAAATGTTTGCACGGTGTCTAAAACAACAGAATAGATGCATTTCTCAGCATGTGTTACATTATTCATTATTTTTAACTCATGCTCTAAGCTTGCTGTATTTCATCAGTACTTGAGCCACCTCAAATTAAAATTGCATTCAGAATTGGCTCTTATGGAAAACCCCCACCCCGAAGCATTTTTTCATTCTAGCCTCCTCTTTGGTTCCAAGAATTCTAAAACAAAGTCGAAAATAGTATTTACACCCTTGCTTCCTCCTAAATGCCTCATATCCTTCTGGGCCTACTTTCTTTGCACGCTAACCCTGTAATTCTAGCTCTGCAGGAACCCTGGTGCCTTTATAGTATCATTACCAGGCTTTACATGTCTGTCTAGCTACTGAATAACCTTGCTTCTGGGAAGAAATAACTACACACCCAGCCATGCCACTCTTTATATGCCTGTTAATTGAACCCTGCCTTCCTTTTGTCTCCTAAAAGAATGAAAGTTAGCAGTCACTCCCTGAACACCTCTTGCCCCAAGAAAAACATTTATGATTTGCCCTATTTTCTCACAAGACCCAAAGAACCCTTAGCCACAATCTTTAAAGTATGAGAGGGAAATAGGTAGATATTCACCTAATACTCAGGTGAACTTGTCACAGCCCTCAAAGCAGGAATGCGAGGTGTGCAGAGAGCATCTTGCACCCAAAATTACAGTTCTCTGATCACAGAAGTACATAAAATATCTCAAAAGAGATGCATTATGGGGGATTTGCCTTGCCTTTGAGTGCTGTGGATCCAGTCCTTGTCATGCCCACTAACCTGTGAAGTGTGATGGTGTCAGGACCCCTGTGGTTTATGTAAATACTAACAGAGAACCCTGTGAAGGCCCAGGCAAACATGCAAGGCATGTAAAGGAGTCCTGAGAGGATCCTTCTGGAATTAAGCATTCTTGAATAGAAGTTGTGCTTTTTCAGAAACTGCCTCTGTGGAGACACAAGAATTAAAGATGAGCGACTTTGGTGAGGATTCTTGTCCATCCACCTGACAGAGCAAAAATTCCTTTGCTAGAGGCAGCGTGCTTGGAGGGCTTAAGTGAGCTTGATAAACTGGGCAACTACCTGACAACGTCATTAGGGACGTAAATGAAAGAGTTTAAGGAAAACCATGATAACAGGAATCATAAATTAACAGTCAGATGTTGGCAGAATTTCACTAAAGGAAGTATGTGAACCATGTGTGGTATTTATGGATTACATGTATATATGTAAATATGCGTTGTGTTGTGAGTGAAAGGAAAGCAAGTAGGCTTAGCATGAAGGGTTTTTTTTACCAATTTAAGTTGGTTTTGGACCTACTAATGTAAATATTTATTCTTGAATGACATTGAAGAAACAAGGATACAAGTATAGCAAATAGACTTCTTTCTAGAGAAGCCGATGTGATTATGGAAGTGAATTTGACTGGAGGTAACAGAAAGAGCATTAGCACTTTCAGGTGGACTATGCTGTTTCTGAGGTAAAATTTGATATATCACATCATGATACATCTACCTCCTACATCTGCTTGCCTCAAATCAGATATTTCTTTACCTACTAATAATGCATCCAATTATTCTCAAGGAAAAAAACCCCTAACAGTTTTGAAACAAAAGGTTATTTTGAGACTCATTAAAGATTTGGCTTAATGAATAACCAAGGTACCATTATGTATGTGCTTTATTCTGAAATGCCATTGAAATAGTAATATTAAGCTCCCTTTGTTCTCATAATCCCTGGTTTGAAATACAAATGGAATTTAAGATGTTAGGTCGGTGGGTTTATTCAAGAAAATAAAGCTTAAAGGAAGTTATTCAGCAGTGCTCTAGTAGTACATTCCTGTTATAGATAAAAAGCATGTGTACCTTTCCAAAACCATTTTGGGTCTGAAGCAAAGTGTGGTTCAGCTGGAATTTAAGAATGAGGCTATATTAGGAAGCAAATGCCCCCAGTGGAATAGCTTTTTAGCAATTTCCATCTTTGCAAACCTTAACCAGTTTACTTTCAGTTCAATTGTACAAAGTAGTAAACTCACAGTTTTGCAAACAGTCCAAGTGAGAATGTGAAAGCCTAAGAAAATTACTTAAAATCTCAGAAAAGCCAGTTGGCCTTGGAGTTCTGTAGCTTCTGGTCTGCAGTAGTTAAAACAGGAATTTCATGTTTATAGTCTGCAAGTTATAAAGTTAAAAGTGAAAATGTGCACAGTAGTAAGGCCAGGTCTGTACAAGCATCTTTACTTGTGTAATAACTGTAAATAGTAGGTTGTATTCGTGTGATGGGAATAGAAATCCCATGATAAATGAAGCTGCAAATAGCCTGAAATCTCACTGGAAGTGGTTAGCTGGAAAATTAATAACAATTAGAGTTTGACAAAACACAAGTGGCAAATGAGTTGCATTCCTTCTTCCTGAAGGAAGTCGTAGAGGAAATATGAACACCTGATGTAGAAATGTGTGCCAGGTCATTGAGTTCAAGAGAAGGATCAGGAGACCAGAACGCTGAAAAATTTGTCTTGAATGCTTCATTATGTATATTTCAATGACCTCTAAATAGCTGAAACCCGTGTTCAGAAGTAAGACAATGTATAAACGAAACAGGGGGGGATTACTGTGAAACAGGACAGCAAGATGGAAAAGTGGACACAATTTATCTCTAGTGTAGAACTACTTGTGAAAGGGAGCATGGTCTAGTGCAGGGTACGGAGACAGGAGGATCATGGGCTCCAATCTGTTCCAAGCCACCGACGCTGTCTGACCCAGGCAGGTCACTTGACTTCTTTGTGCCTCTGTCAATCCAGCTGGAAAATTGGGTAACAAAAGCAAGACCTTGTGAAAAACAGATGCTCCATCAGAGTTGAGCTGTCCTGGGTAAACAAATTATGAAACGTTGATAGATACCACAATAAAACTTAGATGGGCCTATGGTGTCAGTAAGGAAGAATGAGCAATGTGGGAAAGATCCAGCTGGCAGTGCTGGGTTCTTGAAAAAAAAGCAA
Organism: Drymodes brunneopygia; assembly: GCA_013400955.1. Lineage (NCBI taxonomy): Eukaryota > Metazoa > Chordata > Aves > Passeriformes > Petroicidae > Drymodes > Drymodes brunneopygia. Next base: position 16,385 of record VZTZ01010470.1, on the reverse strand, counting down.
TTTGTCTCTGAGTTCACAGGTAAAATAAGGAGCTCACAGGATGGACACAAAGCTAGCTTGTGTTGGAAATCAGAAACTAAGAAAGACAAGGGTGCTTGGAGTCGATGCTGTGTAAGATCTGGTTTCAAATTGTCCAGTGTATGCAAAAAAAAAAGTGGTCATTTATTCCTTATGGTGAAAGTTTAAGTGCTAAAAGTCTCTCCGGGAGATAAGCATCCTGTAATTCATGGCCAGATATCTGGATGGGAACATCAGAGACTGCATGTAATTTGCTGGTCGTGCATTAGAATATTTCAAAGCTTTAAGGGGACCTCATTTGAAATCATACAGCCTGTAATTTATTTTCTTATTTTTTTAAATTTCCCATGAATTTATATCTGTTTTGGATCTCAAGTCCTTCAGAAACATGTTTTATAGAAGCCAACTGCATAGGCTTTGAAATTAAACTAAATCCATGGACTCAGGTTTTGTTGGAGATAGAGCACTGTATTTGGAAAAAAAGATAATAGAGCATAAATTCCAGATCCCTGGATTGCAGCAGTATGACATGGTGGCATTTTAAAAATGTTTGGCAGTGTGCTGTACAAGAGGAATGAACTAATTTTACTTCTAAAAGTTACTTTTTCAATATGTATAAAAATCTAAAGTACATATATTTGATATGAAAAATGATGTTGATGTTGATATTTTTAAGGAAAAAAGTCTCTGGGTGTAGTATAACAAACAGCCCTCTAGAAACAGGATTCAGAAAATCGAAGTTAATTTCTTGTCTCTCCTTATATTAATTGAGTGCTTTGGCGTGCCGTTTTGTTTCTTTTTACCTCCATTTCCCTATCTGGAAATTGGACATAAGGATTCTTACCTCTTTATGCAGAGTTACTGATGAAGAACATCAGGTAAGAATTAAAGTGAAGCTTGTGTTGTTCACGTTTTGTTGCAATGAACTAGGAAGCAGTCTTGTGTTCTTAATTTCATTTTGTTATTTGCATTTTTGTCCTGCTAACTGATGTGCACGTGGCAGAAGGAAAAGAGCAGCTACATGTATGCTCCTCAACTGGAGAAGGAAGGATGTTGACTACAACACCAGCTCACTTGACTTTTTCTGGAAAAGCTACACATTAAGTGCTGTTCTGATGGTCTTGAGACACTCGTTCACCATGAGTTTTACCACATTTAAAGACCCAAAACACATTTGAACACCCAAAACCTGCTGCTCCATGGTAGCTTGGGATGTATTGAAAATAGTTCTTTGGCCTTTCTGATACTTGGGGTGGAACAAGGTTGGCTTGAAGACTCAAAGATGCTTAGAAAGATCTTGAGCAGGATGAATACTGTGTGCATACTAATCTGTGAGCCTTAGTATGGCAGATCATTTTGGAAGGAGAAATATTGAAAAGTCACACTAGTATTTAAGTGGAAAAATATTTCCAATAACCCAAAGTGTGGTTTTGTAGGAGATCTCCAGCAAGTCATTAGTTTCCTGTTCTCCGTCTTGGCAAGGAAACTTTTTTGTTGGGAGATGTGTTATTATGACAGCAATGGAATTGCTTTGAGAAGCATCCAAGAACAATCGCAAAAGCTGTACAGGGAAATGCTAACTTCTCTGGACACAATAAGACTGGTGTTTTCTAATTCTGCAGTGACTTACCTGTCTTGTGGGCTGCTGTGTCGTGGGGTGAGCCCCTTTGTTCTGGTCATGCAAGGAAGTGTGTGTGTTTCCTGAGGACACACTGCGCTGTCAGACAGGCCATGGCAGCACAAAAGGAGTGAAAAGTCAGAGGCAATAAATATATTGAGTTCTTAGATTTTGATATATTTTTATGATTTTTTCCCTACCTTCAGTATTGAGTCTGTTCTTACTTAACCTGTGAATACACCAACTTCTTAACTTGTATCTTGTTTTGACTGGAATAAAGTTAATTTTCCTTATGTTGGTATGGGAGTGTGTTTTGGATTTGTGCTGAAAAGAGTCTTGATAATAGGGAGATGTTTTCATTATTGCTGAGCAGAGTTTACACAGTAAAAGGTCTTTTCTGCTCCTCTCCTTGTACCACCATTGAGCAGGAGGCTGGGGGGGGCACAAAAACTTGGGGACACAGCCAGGACAGCTGACCACAGGAATATTCCATGTCTTATGTTATCATGCTCTGCATGCAAAGCTGGGAGCGGAGAAGGAAGGGGAGACATTTAGAGCGGTGTTTGTCTTCCCAAGTGGCCATTACACACAATAGAGCCCTGCTCTCCTAGAGATGCCTGAACACCTGCCTTCCCATGGGAGGCAGTGAATCAATCCCTTGTTTTGCTTTGCTTGTGTGAGTGCCTTTTGCTTTCCCTATTAAACTGTCTTTATTACAATCCCTAAGTTTTCTTATGTCTCCTCTTCTGATTCTCCCCCACATCCCATCAGGAGGGAAGTGGGCAAGTGGCTGCATGGGGCTGAGTTGCCAGTTGGGGTTAAACCATGGCAGTCCTCTTTGGCACCCAGTGTGGGGCTCAAAGGGTAATAACAGATAATAACAGATTGACCAGAGCATATTAGAAGGGATTTATATCTGTTAATGGTTGTGGGTCATGATATTGATTCATCTGTTCTTGTTATTAGTTTATCTGATCTGCACTATGCGCTTTTCTTTTCCACTGTACATGTTAAAGATTGGTGTTGACTTTTCAGTTTGCTGTGCTCTGTAATGATTAGTGATGTTTTGCCAGGGAGATTTGTTGTTAAAACACTGACCTAAGCTTAATCTGATATTTGGGCTCTGTACTGAAGCCACTACTGCACTCTGGGTACCATCTCGTGCAGAGAAGTAGGAATTGTCATTCTTTCACTGAGAAGTTTTGGGGCTTTTTTGTGGAGGAATTACAGAATGGCACCTTTGCTACCTTTCCATGTGATGTTTTCTCTCTCTTTACAAGACCTTCTCAGTACCTTGAACATCTTTGGGTAGTTAAATACTTCTATTTATATTTCTTAGGAAAAATGCTTTGGTTCTGGTCTAAAGTTAACAAACCATTTAGGAATATGGCCCAGGCTTCGTGAGGGGATGGCAATGGGTGGCACAGCATGTGGGAGAATATGGGCAGGTGTCTAGAGAATTTCTTACCTGCAATGGTCTGGAACTTTATTAATGAAAAATTACAGGCTCCTGATGAAGTGATAGAATGCTTGGGGGGGAAAAGTGCTATGGTATTCCAAGGAGGCACAACTTAGAATCATAGAATTCCAGCATAGGGGAAAGACTTTTAAGATCATCAAGTACAACCATTACCCTAGCACTGTCCACATGTTCACTGGTAACCCGTGTCCCCAGGTGTCACATCCACATGTTTTCTGAACATTTCCAGGGATGGTGAAACTTTTTGCACTGTGCTAGGCCCTGGCCAGCACCTACCAAACACTGCTCCATATTATACAGTCCCTCCTGGGGTCTGCAATTACAAAAATATCTCTGTAGTATCAACACTGTTTCCAGCACAAATCCCAAACACTGCCCCATACCAGCTGCTATGAAGAAAATTAACTCTATCATGGCCAAAACCAACATGATTATGTTCCTGAATGCAAGCAGTCAGAATGAGAAGGTGTTTTTGTAGTTACAAGGCAGAGAGCTGTATTTGGTCACAAAGAGCTGTGTTCTGTTTGCATCTCTGCCACAGGCATCCCAAGTGATCCCGGTCAAATCACTCTGTCTCTGAGTCTTGCTTTTTTATTTTTTGTTAGGACTAGGATATCAGACAGTTTCTCCTAGAGATAGTTGTGATCTCTCTGTTGGTTTTCAGCTGTCAAGGTCTGGAGTGGGCTTCATCCAAGTATATTTTGTGATACCTAGGACAGTATTGCTCCTATTTTGTTTGAGCCTACCTTCTAAATCTTGTAATTGTGCCATTAGAGGAAAATGTCCTCTATTGGGAGAAATGCTGCCTAAAGCATGAGGCAAATACTGCCTTTGCCAGTGCACCTGGCAGTAACAATAGACTGTGAACTACAAAGGATGACATACTGCAATTAATTTGTGAATGAGCTATTCAGGATACTCTCTAAGTGATTGGGGATGGTTTTGATATCTTTTAGTGTCAAAAGGGATCAGTTTAGAATTGGGCTTAGAACAGTTAAAGGGGCAATGATGGGGCTGTGCTCCTGTTGGCAAAACTTACTCTAATTTGCAGTCATTTGTGTCCTGTCCTTCTCAAGCCATCCACAGGGACTCCGATGCTGAGTGCACTGGGCTTATTAGTCTGTCACAGGTTGCCATGCCCTGGGTGACTGTCCATAAGCAGTCACAGCAGAGGTGGGCACTGTGCCATGCAGACATCGCAGCGCAGTCACAGGCAACTGCTCTGTCTGTGCCCAGGAATCAAATAAATTACAATAACTAAAGTTATCACTTTCTTCCTAAAAATCACTTCTTGCATAACTAATTGTGTGCAGTGAGGAGCTGGCCCTTCCCCTTGTTTCAGTCTGATAAATTGCCACAAGGTAAAATAAAATAGATCACTAATCAGGCACTGCTGTTCTAGGGTGTCACGGGGACGTAATGCGGTTGCAAATGGGGAGGGCAGGTGGTCCAGACAGCTGCAAATGGAAAGGTGTCAGCAAGCCAATCTTCTATTAAGAAGTGATGCAATTATGAGATGGTTTGAGGACCTCTATATTAACCCATAGAGCAACAGACACTCTCAGAGGGAATTGCCTTCTCACTGACTTTTGCCTGCTGAGATGCATTTTCCACCCTCAGTAGAAGCATCTCTTTTGTAATGCATTTCTCTGTATATCTGTCTGTGACAGTGAACCTTGTCATCTGCTATCAGAAAAGCAGTAGAAAGACTGAAATGAGATGAAGTTAAAAAGAAAATGTTTGCTCTAATTTTAAGGGACAATAATGATGAGTAGAGACTGGAACTGGCAGTAGTCAAACCAGAGATGAGGACTTCTAAGCCAGTCTGGGAATATCAACTTGAGCTGAAATGTTTTCTCTCAGGTGTAGGTTTGGGCAGACAAAGCTGGGTAACTCCATTAGCATTGCCTTGGATGGTCCAGCAGCTGAGCTGCTGCGTGTCCCCTCCACTAGGACTTGGTTTTCCTGGACAGTGTTGTGGCTGCTGTGAGCTTTGGCCCTGTGCTTGCTAGTGCAGAGCAGACAAAGCAATTGCAGCAGAGCTTGAATCCTGATTGAGGCAAGAGAGGTCTCATGAGTGGGGAACCGTTTGGGGTTGCTAAAGTTTCATCAGGAAGATTTAATTCCTGGCTCTGGCACAGTGCTAGGGACAGACTCTAAACTGGCCAAACCCTGTGCTCTGTTTCTCATCCAGCTGAACAAGACAGTGACACTTGTCTTCCCACAGGCTATTGAGACCTTTGGCTGAAAGTCATCCTGCAAAGCATGGGTGTGAAACTGCTCTTGTACTGATATGTGAAGTTGGCTGTTTGGCCCTCAGCCAGATGTGCACATAAGTCCCTTTGGAGGCAGCAGGACTTAAACATATGCTGGAGTTTAAGCATGTGCTGAAATGCTTTGTAAATGCAGGTCTTTGTGACTAATGATACTTATGTGGTAAGATGATTACGATCAAGATCTTGGGTATTTCTGAGAATGCTTTGTCTTTCCAATTTAAAAAAGAAAAGGTTCTGTGGCTCTACACTTATTACAATGGTATTTTAATGAAGGGGGAGTGTATTTATCATAAAAGCACAGCTTGTATGGACTTAGGCTTTTATAGGTCTTCTTGAAGGGAGAACAGGAAAAGGGAAGAAGAAATCTCATTCAAATCCTATTTGTTTGGAGGCTGAAAAGGAACCATTGCATAAGAAGCAAAACTCACTCTGAAAAAGTGAACTTACTGATATTACTAGAAGCAGGTTAAAAAGTTGATTATAGAAGCTGAGCTTTATAAATAAGAGTGACTTCTAAGCCAAGGTCTCTGAAATGCCAGTTACAGTCACTTAGGTACATGGGGGCAAGCTGGGCTTTAGCTGGGAGAGTTAATGAGCAATTTCATAACGTGCTATATATCACTTTAAGAAGACATGATAAATTGCCTCTAATGGTATTGTGTGTATAAATGGGAGCTGGTTTTGCTCTGTGTTCAGTTCTGGTGATTGGGTGGTACACCTGGAAAGACTTGTATTTTAATGGGCCCTTTTTAGCGCTTTTGCACCTCGTATGTTCTGGATTATGTATGATTGATGGCCTTGAATGTATGGGAAGGAAAGATATGTAGATCTTAATGCTTTTAAACCATTTGTTTTCCAGTCTTTCTAAAAGGCCTCTCTGTTTTCTGCGTAATGGTTTATACTTCTCAAGTAAACAGAGGTACGGTTCTGGGACTTCGGCTTTTAACACTATAAATCCAGTGGGTTTTTATAGGAGGGTCATTCAGTTTACAATGCACTTAAGAAAAGATAGCTGTTTTCATACTAGTCATTAAAGACAAATAAGTAGGTGGTTTGGTAGACAATTTGATGCATGAAGTAGATTTTTTAAAAATACAAAACCAGAGTTTGCTGGGCAATCGTTTAGTTCACATTTCATATGAGGAGTAAAATCTCTTTCTGCCCCGGGTCACATGAATGTCTTCACAGCCAGAACCCTTCTGACTCCCCCTTCTCTGGCTGGACCCTGTCCATGCTTCCTTTGCCCAAAGGGGTTGCTGCTGTTGAGCAACATTAAATCATTCTCCTCTCCCCCTCTAACCTAGGGAGAGGCAGACTCAAACTGGAAACCAAACCCAAGCTTTCCATGTGGGAATGCAGCCGTTGGCTGCAGGCTGGTCTGGCTGCGTGGTTTCTTCTGTGCCCTCCACAGGGATGGGAAGAGGGGACTCTGGGATTAGTTAGCATTGATTCTGGGGCAGGATTAGTGTTAAGCTTTTGCTTGCTTTCAAGTATCTTCATGAGCTTCATGCGGCTAATCTCCTGCATGTTTCTTGTGTGTGCAAAATCTGGTTCTTCTGACAGGAAAATTCTTAGCACTGGGTGGAGCAGAGCATGGTGCTGAAGTGCTGGGCTGGGCATCTCCTGCGGCTCCTTCCATGGGAAGGTCCTGAGACCTTTTGCCCTTCAAATCCTTAGGCAGATTTTGAGCTGTGTTAGCAGGAGCAGTACAAACTAACTTACACTGCCGTGTAGTTTTATTAATATTGTGGTGATGAAAGGCAAGTGCATTAACGCCTGCTGCCCCATGCTTTAATATATTTCTAATTACTGTTCTTTCCCTGTGCTTTGTCATTAGTACCTGAATTTTTCAATTTTTGTCTTTTTCAGCCTTCTGTTGATCCCCAGCATTATCTGTAAAGAGGTGTCTCCTCTTAGCTGGATTGCTGGTTTCTATTTGTGAAATTAAACAAGCAAGTAAATCACATAGCATTTCTTACCTGTGCTGTTGTTTGGCCTAGGACTGAAAGTGCACAGATGAAATGTAAAGATTCACAGGGCTTTCATCACTGTCTTAAGCATTTAATGTGTGTGTTGGTCAGGGGCTGGACTGATATGCTGTAGAATAATAAAGCATTGCTTAACCTGTGTTTCTCAGTTTCATGTCCTTATGTCTTTCACTGTCAAGTGGAAAGTTCAACTGGGGAAAGAGATTAGATGACTTTGCAATGCTTTTGCATTTGAAATGCTTGCTTGTTAAAACTAAATTTCTGACTAATTGCACTAAAGTAATTTGCACCTACCTCCAGCAGCTTCTTATACTTAGTTCCCATTCTTCGCAGGTATTTAATAAAAAATTAATAAGATGAGGCTGCAGTGTGTTAGGTAGGGTGAGTCAGGGTCGTGGGGCAGATGGGTGTCCAGTGAGTGTCACAGGAGTTATGTGCCTCTGCAGCATCATGACCTGATCCCAGGCACAAACTCAGCACAAGAGACAGACCCTGTTCCCAGTATTAACAATGTCACCAGGCAAGACAGAGAAATGATGAGCCCCATGTTATGAAGGACATAATTAAATTAGTTTCTCAGACATGTGTTGGAGTGAGGAGCAAAACGCAGTTCTTCAAATCCAGAGGCAGCACTGTGAGCACAAGATCAGTGTGCAGTTTTCTGGTGGCAGAGGGAAGCTGGATTTTGTGCCAACTTGTGAAATTATTTGTTGAAAACATATTTTAAGCTACCCTATGTGTACAGAATCTGTATTAATTTGAAACTGATGTTACTAGACCACTAGAGTCGCATGAATAGAAATTAAGGTGTGCAGAGGATGTACTTTACCAATTTTTTGCTTTCATGATATTTATATTTAAAGTACTAATCTACTACCTGCCTGTGTTTAACTGCAAAGTATAGATGTCCAACTTAGTTTTCTGCTGTAGTACAAAGCAATGTACCACAATGTACTGTAATGCTTGGAGAAATGCAAAAGAGACAAAGAAAGTTAACTATTGTAGCTTGATAGCTTACATGGGATTAAAAAAGTTGTTACTATTGATAAAGCTTTGGAAATAGAAAGCAAATTTACTTCAAGGTTGAAATATTCCTGTTGTGTAAGACAGAGCAGCTGGGGTTTCTCTAGTATATCTTTTTATTCTCATGTTTCTTAGCATGCTGATGCAATGGAAGAATATTTTTCTGCAAATTAATATACCAGTTTATTGTAATATAGATAGTGATCATTGCAAAAGTAAAAAAATTAAAAATTGCTACAATGAAAGTTTAATTTTAAAAAAGTCTGCAGAGTACTCTTAACTGAGCAAAATAAAGTTTCCCAGCCCTTTTTGTGTGCGAAAAGGTTTCCTTTCATGAAAAGTAATAGAGATTTGAAGAAGCAAATAGTGGAAGTGCATTTGAAATAGCATTTATTGTCTCTTGGGCTGTTCTGGGGAATTTTGGTTGGTTGATTTTGTCAGGATTTGAGACTGCACTGGAGTACTATTACTTCTTCAATGAAAATTATTTCAAAATGGCACCATAAATTTTGTTCTAAATATTGTTCTTGAAATGCTCATGTTGACTTTAGTAGGTAAAAAGCTGGATGGAAATGCTTTTGAACAATCTAAACTCTCTCAGTATGAATATTGTAAATGATAGATGCTTTAGTCAGATGTTCATACATGCTGTAGTCATATTCAACACTGTAGCTGATTATGTGATACCTGGCACTTAAATCCTACTTGTGGACTTTTTAGTGCAAAAATTCTCCTTTATCCTACCCCAAGTATTTTGAAACCAATATGCTTGGGCTTTTTTTCAAAATAATGTATCTAACCTCTCTGGTATTTAGGAAGGATTTCTCATCTGCTTTTGGCAATTTATCCTCAACATCCTTATGTCCAGGATGTTATTGTAATTTCAGTTAGGGTTTGAGCACAGTTTGGATGCTGCCTGTCCTGGATTTCGCAGGGACACATGAACATCCTCTGCCTGCCCAAAATCCCTTATGTGGAAAACAGGATAATGGTGTTGAACCTCAACCTCGTGAGTCCAGAAGAGACTGACAGTGTGTAAGGAGGGCTGTGAAACCTCAGGCTTATGTGGGCTTGATGTTTGCTCAGAACCCAGCAGTGTGGGCTTCTGAAGAATCCAGAGTGACCTCCCCAGGGTCAGTCTGTGCCTGGCCTCCAGAGACAGGAGCTGAACCCAGCTCTCTTAAGTGTCTCAACTGCACTAAGCGAATCAGTTATTTCCTTCCATAATATGTTTAAACATGTACTCTGTACCACAGGTCAGCACAGTGAGAAATCTTACCTCTTTAGGAAAAAAAAAAAAAGCCTGGGAGCTGACTTGGGAAGGGGAAAGAAGCAAGACAGACAACTTGCAATCCAGCCCTCATATGAAAGTTGCCCCAGGCAATTTTGTTATGTCCAGGGAAGCATATGATATTCATTGCATGGGCCCATCATTAATGCTGACTCTCTGGGAACCTGTCTTATGTTGTTTCCACTTGGGACAGGTTAGCTAGAAAATTGATCTGATTTTATTAGAGAGTCATTTTCTTTGCTGTCTGGCAGTGGTCTCTGAAAAGGTGTTTTGGGTTTTTAACAGTTGGTGATTGCTCTAATAGGATCTCAGAAGTCCAGTGCCCAAACTGAGTCTCACACACAGAACTACTCTTTTTTTGTCACTATGGACAACTTAAAATAGAGCTGAAAGAATCAGTCCCTGTTTATGCTGCAGGTGGAACCACTGTTTTTATTCACATCCTTATAATTAAACATAAAATGCATTTACATTTACAGAGGGTTAATTAGAAACCTTTTTTTAATATACATTTAATTGTAAACAAATAGTGAAGTTTAGTGTATGGTTCAGGATTTCTCACAGTTGGCCACTTTGCTGAGCCTTTGATGCAATCAACATTTTCAGTGGTAGTAAATACTCTCTTATTCTCAGTGCTTTCTCTGCCTGGATGGAATCTATCTTGCATCCAGACTGAACAAGTTTTGAACAAAAAATAAAAATAAAAACAATTTAAAAAGAAATCCCACCACTCTTCTAGTTTGGGGGAGTAAGGCCTGTGTGTAATAAAGAAGCAACTTTATTTTGCTTAAAGGTTTTTTTGAAAATTCCCTCTTAGCTGCCTATTGATCAAAGGATAGTGGTTTAGTCAGTCCGATGGCTTAGAGGGTTAAGATCTGTGAGAAAGACTCTTGCCTCTGACTGACTTTATTGTGTAGGCAGTAGGGGATTCCTTCTAGTGGTTTAAAAAAAAAAGAAACAAAACCATAAAATTTGTCTTTTGGAGACATGATAGTGGGAAACAGATTTTAGGATGGAACAGGTAGAGGTGAAGATTGTAAAAACATTCTCAGAACATGTCTCTTTAAAATTATCTGCCAACAAACCTTTGTAACAGCAACCTGATATTCCCCCAGCCCAGCAGCTGGGGCCAGGTGTTCATGGGTGATGTGAGCAGAGGCCACCATTCACCAGGGTGACATCAGGATGGAGCCCAGGGTGAGATCACTGTTAGGGTGTGGGGTGAGCTCATGTGGAAGCTCTGGTCCAGGAGGAAAACTTACAGCATGTAGGTGTTGGTCCTGGTGGTTTTGCAGGATGGGGAAAGTGCTAAGAGCACTAAAAGGAGTGGACAGGGTGCTCTGTGCCTGTTATGGATGTGCTGAGCAGAGAAGGGGGTGATGTGCTGAGCAGGGAGCCTTGGCATGTTCTTCCAGTCACCCATGGGACCCTCAGGGGATTAATAAACAAAAAACAAGGTGGGGGAAGAGTAAGGAAGGTATTCCTTAACATAGGTGCCCTTGCCCACTGACTGCTCTTTTGGGTTGACTTGGTTTGAGAATTCAGGGCTCAGATCCCTGTTGCAAAGCTTTGTGCTGTGGCTCATGGCCTACCTTAAATAATGACAAAGGAGTGTGGTTTTCTTTTGATTAACTGATTAAATAAATTTACACATGATTCAACCATATTGCACATTTCTAGCTTCAAATCTTGCACTGGTTGAACTTGGAACTAATTTTTGGTAACTAAAGGAAGCATCTTGATTTTTAGAAACTTCCTTGGGGAATGGTCTTAGAACTGTTTGGAGTCCCTCTCTGGTTGCACAGAAATCTGACAAAGATCCTGCAGATGTGTGAGGTTTCATTCCTTTTCAAAAATTCTTACGTTTTTCGCTCTTAATTTGAGGTTGGCTCTAGAGGAAACTGAAGTGAATTTTTGATACATGGGACATGACAAAGATTTTGTATCATATAAAGTGCTAAATCAGATGCTACACTCCTTTCTCCAAGACTTTAGTGTCTACACAACATATCTGAACAAATTAATTTATAAAGGTGATGGGCCAGCACTTTGAGCCACTGTGTGTCCCTGAGTCCTGTCTCCCTTGTGCTGGGGAGGTGGCACCTGAGCAGAACTCAGGATGACCTGGAGACAGTGGCCTAAGCAAGCCAGGCTCAGGGGAAGCTCTGGCTGCAGCTCCCCAAGGGACTTTGCTGAAGTTATTCTAAGGTGTAAAAATATTCTTGAACCTGCTTTATAATAATCATGTTCTGAAATAATTTGAATTAGCACTATTTTAAAGAGTTGAGCATTATAATTTGTATTTACCACGGAAGTTTTTTCCATCTTGCAAATTATTCTAAATGTTTCCCAGGTTACAGGACACATTGGGGATGTTATTTTATTGTTTTGTTTTGATTACTGTCTCAAAGCATAGAACACGCACATCACCTCCCATAATTCAAGATCTGTCATAAGGAGGTGTTTAGCTAAATTTCCATCTTTGGTTGGTTGACTTTTTTGGTTTGTTCTGTTTTTAAGAATGAGGAAAGCTATACTGTATGTGGGCATTATAATCAGTGTCTGTTTGTCCTTTCTGTCTACCACCTCCCTTCAGCCCTTTGAATATTCTTAATCTATTTTATGAAAGAGTCCAGCACTTGCCCTTGAGCATATAGCATACATTCACAGCAAAGGTATCTGAATGACCCTGTGGAGATCCTTTCTGTGACTTCTCTTTTGCAATCCCATCCACACTCTCACAGAACATGGCCAGAAATGGAAAATTGCAGCAGTGTGGTGGTGACCTGCAGCTTCTGTGTGGCTACAGTGGGCTATAAAATATGGATTTGTGTTTTAGATGGTCCTCCCTCCCTCTTCCGCTTTTGTCAGTTTACTTGAAGATATTAATTTATGTGCATAAAGACAATGCAATACTATAGGCATGGCTTCCAGTCAGTCTTCAGCACCAGAATTTTAGCTTTTTATTCCTCTAGGCATGCAGCTCACTGTGCAGCATTATTTTCCCACTGCAGTTATCCATTAGCTTAAGACTTTCTTAACCCAGGAGGACACTTAAATCTCTCTTCAATCATTATGCCTCTGAACACTTTCCCCTAATGTCTTGGCTTTCTTTTGGAATCTTTTGTCTTACGGTTTTTATCCTGCGTTTACCTGCATTGAATTGCATTTGCCATTGTACAAGAATTTTCCTAAGTTGCTGTAACCCTGTTCATTCTTGATGGTTAAGGTGGTGCTCTGTGGGGAGACAGAGAGGTAAGAGCTGTGCTCCTCAGCCATCTGTCAGATGCAGAGAACACTGAATGTGGGGCACCTCAGCTTTCCTAGGGTCCCTCTGTGTGTGTCTCAATTCAATTCTTGTGGGGATGCCCCAAGGCTTTGGTACCTGAGTGCTGCCCAGCCACACCCACCTTCATTTCTGTGTTCTGCCACCACAGACTGCCTCATTCCTTGGTGAGGGAGGGATTGCTGCAGCAGGACCCAGCCTGGACATGGATAGGTCCAGCAGGAAAGGGAACCAGTGAGGGCAGTGCCAGCAGGGCACTGGGAACAGCTGCACCACGGGGCTCTGCCCTGGCTCCCTGGCACAGATGTTGACCCGAAAACACATTCAGAAATCGTCATTAAAGTCATGTGGATTTGCTTGTGCGTAATCTTTTTTTAAAACAACAAAACAGTTTGTGCTGTCTGCAGGACTCACAGGAGCCAGCTATTTCAGAGTGTTATTTACTTTTGTGATGTTTATCTTTCGCCCACTGGTGGGTGTGAACATCACTGGTTTTAGTGTGCAAAGCAACGACCTAGGACTATTTTTACATCAGACTTTTTTTGCCATTTTAGTTTACACAGGCTTGTCTTTTAAGGATCTCTGAGACCTGACAAAACAATGTAGCATAATCTAATGCTTTACAGTTAAGAGGAGGAAATTAAAACACCTCATTCATTTCAGAATTAAGTACTGTGGGAAGTAATCAATGAATGTAGCTATTTAAGGCATAAAGGATGAATGATTTTAAGTCTTTCATGCCAATCACTTTCCTCTCCCATTTTTGATTAATGAGGCAATGTATAAATAGAATAAAACTGGCATTTTATACGAAGGATGAATTAAATGAAAGCATAACAATTCAGAGTAGCTTACCTGTCTCTCTGTAAGTGTGGATATTACTTGACATATTGTTTATATGTATCATCCTTCTATATGATTTATTTTTAATTGCTTATCTTAAAATTATTTTCTTCCTCTCTCCTCAGCCAGGTGAGAGTTCCTGTTGACTCTAATTCACTGATTTCACCTAGTTAATACCTGAAATTCTTACACAGCCACACCTTTATCTTCTTAGATGAATGGGATTTTATTTGTGTTAAATTTTTTTTGTTGAAAAGCAAATTGATACTCATTAAAAGCTTATTTGCTTCCTGACCCCTTATTTGAAGGGCATATGACTGTGAGATCTTTAAATATACAAGTCTCCTAAGAAACTTAAATGCTGTGCATCAGAATAAAGACATCCTCAGCTGATATGACTTTGCCTCTGACCTGCAGAACAGAAAGTCAGAATCAAGTTCTTTGTCTGGTGGAGCACTGGCAGCCAGCCTCGAGATGGGAAAGATGTGCTTGCTGAGTGAAAGTTCCTTGTGTATTGTGCTGTTTACCTAAGGGTGATATCCAAGACACTCTCTGAACAGCTTGGCTGATTATTGAAAAATGCCTTATAGTAACTTCCAGCCTAAGTTGATCGATATTAGTGCACAGCTTTACATGGGAAGGAGGGAGCTATTTAAACATTGAGAGCCTCCGGGATAACTGCGAATGAAAAAATAATGCAGAACAAATACGTTGAAGGGTTCAAGAGAGAAGAGTATCTTGTCTCTGTGCAGGGGGAAAAAAAGTTGTTAAATTGCAGCAGAAAAACCATTTGAATTCACTATTAATAAAGTGAAGGTGGATTTTTCCCTAGGCCAAAAAGAGTGGGGGGGAATCAAACTCAACAAAATGTAGTGCTCTTTAATGTAGAGAGAAGTTAAGAATCATCTAAACACATCCTCCCAAAGAAAGCTTGCCTTCCCTGCAAGTCTCTGAGCTGTTCTTGTTCTGTGGTCTGTACTGAGCTCCTACCCCTGCAGCTCTGGGCCTCAGCCTGGGCTTGTTCCCCCTGCCAAGGAGGCAGAATTCAAAGGTACTGACTTGTGTACCAGGAACACTAAAAAAGAAAACCCCACTTCTTTCAACATCTTAGAACAACATGTAAAAATGTGGAGTGGAAGGTTCCTAGCACCTGAGAATGATGCCTTTTCCCCCCCTTCTTGAACATGGAAAAATTACAAGCTAAGTGTTCCAATGTTCTATCCTAAGAAATGGGAAATCAAGAGATACACTTTTGTTACTAATTTATTCTGACTTTTGGAAGAACCATAACATTCCCATGTCTCCATTCCCGATCTGTAAATGACAGGCTTTTGACTTTGTCAGTTCATAATGAAATCATCAGGCTCCAGTGTTGCATTCACCTGATGGTTGACAAGATACAGGAGGACACAAGAGGAGCTGGTGGGAAAAGCCTGGCAGGAGGACAATAGCAGAAGGGAAGAAATGGGATTGTGTCATGGAAAATGGGAAATAGGTTGATTTCATTCACAGAGTAAGAAGGAAGATGAAAACTCAATTTCTAATGGAGGAACATGGGAAACAGACTGGCTTGCTGAAAGATCTTTGGACACTTGGAGTGAAAATTGTGATGTGCCTGTGGAGCCTTGTGGGGAAAAATCCATCCTGGTATGTGTGGTTAAAACAATGTAGGCAGAAGAGGCTTCAAGTACAGAGCCAAACAGGATGGAAACAAGATAGATTCCTTTAGTAGGTCAGTTGGTGCTATCTTCCAAAATTTAAAGAAGTTTGGAGTACTTGGCATCCTTTTTTATCAGTTGTTTGGCACATGTGTGTTTAGGAGCAGACTGAACTTCCATCTGTGCTGAGGGCAAGATGGAAAAGTCATCAGTGTGTAGCTCACTGTTGCTTTAACTGTTTTCTGCTCTATTTCAGCTGGTTTTGTGGCTGATGGGAGATTACCGGGGAAGAAGTGATGACTCTTCATATGAAGGCTTTTAAAATATAATTCCAATATAACCTGGCTCACTGTGCCATGCAGAAATTGCACTTTTGTAGGAAAGGTGGAGCTCTAAGAACAGTCATGGAATGTGTCTGACTGTTGTACTATGATGCAGGAGTTCTTCAGGGCCCGGGAAGGGGTGGATCCAGTTCCTGACTGCACTAACCAACAACAGTGCCTGCTGCCCCGACTTGGGGAACATATTTTAGGAAGTCTCACAAGTGCAGCACAGAACTGTAATCTTGCTTTGTGACTCATGCTGAGATACAGACCTTGCGTGTCGTTTTGTCTGGGCACCTAATAAAGCTCTGGCCACACCTGTTTATAGATGCAGCAAAATGACAGGGAGCTTATTTTTATACCATTGATTCTGATGAATGCCACTTATAATCAACACCTCCATGAGGAACTGGCTTGTGTGCAGAAATGCTCTTTAATTGAAGGGTGCACTTCAGCAGCACGATGTGGTCCCAGTGTGTTTATCTCATGAAAGCCAGAACCATTGCAGTTATAGAATACCAAAAGCTTTGGATGGATCATATTTGTTTTATGACTTCTATGATCATATATATATATATATA
>VZTZ01010466.1:0-13060 GCA_013400955.1 Drymodes brunneopygia | reverse complement strand
CCAGATCTCTTTATTTGCTCTTTTTTCCTAATCGAATTAGCCAAGATCTTCTGAAACAATGAACTATTTGCCTGAAAGAGTGAAAATCTCAAGGAAAGCACAGCCTCATGAAAGCAACTCTTCAAACACCACCCCTTGCTCAAGAGTAAGACCAGATAATGAACTAATGCAGAAGTGTAATCCAACACAAGAGCTCACTGTCGCCAGGAACGGGAGGTTCCACTCCTCATTTCTTTATCCCCATCCCTGTTTTGGTCATTCATCAGACCCCTTCAGCACGCGGCACGCTGGGAGCATTGCCGAGGAGATAGGCGGGCTCCGCAATGGCGGAGCGAGCCCTCAGAGCGCTCTGGGGGTGCCGCTCTTGCACACAGCAGCTGAAATACAAACACCATCTTCTCGTAAACGTCCTCATTTTCCCTCTAAAATCTCTTTGAGTGAAGCAAGAGATTGAAAATCCTGATCGGTATTGGCGTTCCTCTATTAAAGCTAACAGCGCTTTAATAAGGATTAAAATAGTTTTCAGTTAGTATATTAGGAGGTGGGTATTGGTGATGACACACACACATACCCAGAGGAAAAGTGGGAAAAAGAAAAACCAACCTAAACGTCACATTTGCCAGCAGCTGGAGATTACAGCCACCATCACTCCCCAGAGGTGGCTGCAAGATAATTAAGTGTCTAAATCAGTGATTTCCAGTCTAAAACAGTGATTTCCACAGCTACAATGGCGAGAGTTCAGTGCTTCACTGTCAGCCTGACTGTGCAGACCGATGTTGCTGTGCAGGTTTACGTGTATGTTGCACTTGTTATGTTAGAAGTGAAATATCAACAGTATTCCATCTATAGCAATGTACACCTATAGGGAAATAAATAACACCAGAAGACTCTGCAATGAATTAAAAATTATTTTTTATTCAAAACAAATTTTGATAAAAAGATGAAAATGAAAAGCCATAGATCTAAACAGCTTTACAATGTAAAGAAATCTTTCTAGAAAGAGTTATGAAGTTGCATTCTCATTTTCTGTATCCAGTTTGCTCTTTTATTATTTTCTTTCATTATCAGCCCTACAGATATTAACTAAGATCAAACAGAAGGCTTTCTTGCATTTACAGCTGCATTAGCAGGAATGGTTGAATGGCACAGATTCTTTCTTTGGTTCTATTAGTGTCTGTTCATAGCAGGATTGCATAGCTATAATCTATTGGAAAACAATTCATTTACTTGAGAAACATGACACCAAGAATCGAGATCACACAGTGTGAACTCTGCAGGGGACATAGCAAGCAAAATGCAAAATCTGAAATTATTTAGGTAACTAAAATCAACAGGCAGGGCTGGGTGCCTCTTGCCAGCTAATTTATGGAATAATTATTGTGTAAGTATTTCCAATGTGTAATCTTTTTCTAAGAGGATAACTCAAGATGATGGAAACTGTGTTACTTCATTTTTGCCTCCCTGTTTTTCACACTGATCAGAGAAGGGTACTTGTTTTCTTCTGAGACCCACTGAGTCAGATAATTCCAGTTACTCACTGATGGCCAGCGGTTCTGAAGTGTGGGTGGTAACGGGGCTCTTCTTCATCACAGTGACCATCCTACCTCTGTTGGCTTTAAAAGGAGAGCTCCTGTAGTGATTCAGGTGGGAATCTTGCAGAGTACCAGGAAAGAGAGAAAAGGCAAGAATCAAGATGGAGTTCAAGGGCACAAGGAGGAAATGGCTGAAGGAGGAATAGAAAGCAGAGCTTATAGGAATAGAAGTGGGGCTAATGCACACAGCAAAGAGAGAAAAGAGGATCTGGACAGCAAGAGGCAGAAATGGCTAGAAAATTAAGACTTTAAATACTACTAGGCAAATATAGGGGGGAAATGAGGGAGAAGTAAATATGAAGCCATCCTGTTGGGGAGAGAGGGGAACAAAATACTGGGGTTGGTTTGTTTGCTTTCTCTTTTCTTCTAACTCAGTACATAAAGGAAATATGTATAACACCTTTATTTTAAAAAAGTGATTATTCCAGCAGTGGCAAACTCCCCTTTTTGAAATATCTCCAACAACATAGGCAGGTTTTTTTGTAAAAATAGAAATTTATGCAGCTACAGGTCTCAGAAGTTTATTAGGAAAAAAAAAGAAGTAAAGTCTCTTTAAGGGACACTTGAAGTTCACTGTGGCTTAAGTAAAAGTAAAGAGATTTCGTTTAGAGATCTTACCGTTTTTGGTCGATAGTATTAGAGAT
The DNA here is from genome assembly GCA_013400955.1 of Drymodes brunneopygia. Taxonomy (NCBI): domain Eukaryota; kingdom Metazoa; phylum Chordata; class Aves; order Passeriformes; family Petroicidae; genus Drymodes; species Drymodes brunneopygia. The sequence continues at coordinate 10,824 of VZTZ01010466.1, read as the reverse complement.
TGTTTGTGACTCTTTAAATGTCATGTTATATTAGTTCTGTGTAGATCAACATTTCACAGAACAGCAAGGTTCATCCTCGCACAAAGAAAGCAATGTATAAAGAGCTGTAAAATAGGTAGAGAAGCCCAGCAAAACATTTCAATGCATTTTGCAGATACACTCTTTGGAGGAGTACACTGTGCAAGTATGGTCAGAAAAAGTCTTGAGTCTGAAAGCTCATTTAGACTTCTTTGCTGCCTTAGTTGAGCAAGCTGAAAATAGTTGCTAGATTAGATAAATCCTCAGGCTCCTGTAGCCCAGTGGCATATCTTTAGAGAAGGTTTTGTTGTGATGTACACATGCTGCTGGTCATACCTGTTGTTTAATCCATGCTTAGTCTATGTCACCTTGACCTGAATCCAACCTGGCAGGATAGAGGCCAAGTGGGGAATTAGTGTTGAGAGTACAAGCTCTGTTCAGCATCTGAGTCAGCAGATCCTGAAAGCATCCAAATAGTTTCCCCATCCCATACAATTGTGGCAGAGATGTCTGTGACTAAGTAATGTGCTATTTGTGGCAGAGACTTAAAATCATACATTGTTGTGGGCAGATTGCCTGAGAAAATGAATATTTTTGGCATTACAAAGTCAAAAGACAGAATTGCTTTTAAGTGCTATAGTGCACTATAAGAGTCTTGCCCAGTTCAGCTCAGAGGGGTTTTTACCATTAAGCTCAATAGGACCAGAGTGCAATTTTTAACACAAAGGACATCAGTAGATATAACGACTAAGGCAGTTTATTAAGCTGTTACACAGACAGATGAGCTGTATGGGACTGCTGGACTNCACAGGCATTGTGTTCTCTATGTTTCTGTTCAGCCTGGATGTACAGTATCTCGTGATCTTCTGTGTCTTTATCACCAAGTGTCTGTGACTACAGAGGAAAAGGATGTTCTCCTGACCAGTACCAACTCATTAAAATCATATTCAACAGAAAAATATAAAGGGAATTCTTTATGCTAGAAGGGTTTTTTCCCCACGTATATTGCTTTCATATATTACAGGCTTCAGTCCTGACTGTGCTTTCATTTCCATTAGATTGATTCCATTCTAGCCGCAATAACTAAAGAGTTTTTCCAAACTTACACATACAGGTGGGTAGAACCACACACTCAGCAGCTGAAGGGATCATGACTACATCAAATGCAAGATCAGTTCCTAAAGTTTCTGTCAAAAGCATGTCTGTGCTTCTTTCAGAAGCTCAGCACTGGCCAGCTTCAAGCTTGTCCTAAGGTAGAGTATCATAGAATCATAGACTATGCTGACTTGGAAGACACTCATCAGGTCATTGAGTCCTACTCCTGGCCCTGGACAGGACACCCCAAGAGTCACACCATGTGCCTGAGAGGGTTGCCCAAGCCCTTCTTGAGCTCTGTCAGGCTTGGTGCTGTGACCACTTCCCTGAGGAGTCTCTTCCAGTCCCCAACCACCCGCTGAGTAAAAAAATATTTTCCTGGTATCCAGCTTAAACCTGCCCTGACTCAGTTTCATGCTATTTCCTCAAGTCCTGTTGCTGGTCATGAGAGTGAAGAGATCAGTGTCTGCCCCTCCACTTCCCCTCACGAGGAAGTTGCAGAATGTGATGCGGTCTCTGCTCAGTCTCCTCCAGGCTGAACAGACCAAGTGTCCCCAGCCAATCCTCATAAGGTTGCCCTTCCAGCCCCTTCACCATCCTAGTNTGTGGCACCCAAAACTGCCCCCAGCACTTGAGGTGAGGCTGCCCCAGTGCAGAGCAGAGGGGACAATCCCCTCCCTTGCCTGGCTGGTGATGCTGTGCCTGATGCACTCCAGGACACCCCAGGCTGGCCCTCCTGGCTGCCAGGGCACTGCTGGCTCATCTTCAGCTGGCCATCAACAGGACCCCTAGAACCCTTTCTGCAGTGCTGCCTCTCATTCCCCAGCCGATACACACAGCCAGGATTGCCCTGTCCCAGGTGCAGAATCTGGCACTTTCCCTTGGTGATCACCCATCTCTAATTTGTTGNAGATCTCTCTGCAGGGCCTCTCTGCCCTCGAGGGGATTGACAGCTCCTCCCAGTTTAGTGTCATTGACCAACTTATTTAATATTCCTTTGAGTCCTGCATCCAAGTTGTTAATTAGGCTGAAGAGAACTGGGCAGAGGATGGAGTCCTGAAGAACCCCACAAGTGACAAGCACCAGGCTGTGCAGTAGTTCAGCCTCTCTGCTTTACTTCTGTCTGAATCTGGTAGGCTACACATAAAAGGTGACATAGCATCGATCCACTAGGCAGCTTCACAGAACTAATGAGTTGTCACCTAAGTCACAGTCCAAACAGGAATTGAGGAGGATACCGTGTGGAAATTTCTCCTTTCAATTACATCAATGCAGTGCCAGTTGCCAGGGGAGGCAGAACCTGCCGTTTGACTGCTGCAACTTCTGCAGCAACACAAGTAGAGAAAAAAGCACACGCATTCAGGAAGAATTTATCACTAAGTTTATAAACTGCTCTGCTAGCACTGCCTCAACCAGCTAGTTCAGAGCAGTTCTAGGTGTTGCAAAATGAGTTGCAGCGTAATAGCAGGTCAAGTCTTGGGTGCCTTCAACTGGTTTCTGGCACAGTCACACAGCTTTGGTTCTTGGAGTTATTTGAGGCACCAACACGAAGTATTTTCAGAGTACACTGCTGGTAAGGGTTATTTGTTTCATCCAGTGATCCCTAACACTGCACAGCGGCCGCTTCTTGGCAACAAGTGACACTTCTCTTTCTGTGCTGTTAAACAGAACTGTTCTATTTTACTCTCTGCCTTTCTAATTTTGGGTGTTAAAGCAGTTACCAGGGTGTGCTATGCACTCTCCAAAGCCAGAGTTTTGAGCAACTGAGAGAACTAATGATGAGTGAAGTGCATTTTTTTATGCCTGGGTTGCCTGGTTAGCAGGGATTATTCAGCCCATGCCAGAAATAGGCAAAATCGTTAGTGGTTGTGAGATAACCTGCTGTTTGTGAATGGAGTTAGCCTTAATATAGAACACGTTCCAGGAACCCATGTGAAACTCGGCATGACAAGACCTTGGAAAGTCTGCATGTGACACAGCAGCCCTTGAGCTATTTTGTCAAATAGGAAAAAATAGGAAGTACAATGTGATTGCAAAGCAATCTGTTATGGCACTGTTTCTGCTCTGTTCTTGGAATAAAAATAACATAATTCCCAATGGCTGCCAGTGCCACCTGATGAGACCTCTGCTTTATGAATAATAAATGCAAATGTTTTGCTTTATGTCAGCTACGTTATTTTTTTGGCACATGTGACCAAGGTTTCTGACAATAACATAAAAATACATCTTAGGTTTCTAATTCTAAGTTTTCGAAAAAAACAAACCCAAAGTGAGTCCAGCTGCTTGGCACAATAGCACAACATTTGCATAGCCAATTTCACACAAGCTTTGGATAAAAGCAATGATCATACCTTATTTGATGTTTGCAGTTTTGCCATGTCTCAACTGTAAGTGCAACTCAACAGGTTTTGGTCAAAATTGCAGCAGAGCAAAATGCTCAGTTTTGTCAGTATATTAAAACTGTGCCTTGTGCTCAGTGGCTTACCTTTACCACTGTCAACTGAATCATTTGTTTCTGAGAAAGGAAAACTGATAGGGGGTTGAGTGATCAGACAAAGTTTAAGAGACAATATTCATCATCAAATAAATGTAAATATTTTTATTTTAAAAAATGTTAATGGCACCTTAGAGGCAGTCATGACTACACAACCAAATATATAAAAATTACATTTTCATAGTTGAACCTTTCCACAGTGCTGCACAAAATGGAAATAGTATGAGAAACATTGCAGGTCACACACCAAGACAATTAACTTTAGTCAATAAAAGCAGACAATTTTTGGTACACCTTGATACTACCAGACCCAGGTTCCCTGGGTAAAAAGGAAAGGTGGCTTTGTGCAAAACTTTCCAACACCAGTACAACTTAATATGCTAAAGGTACAGCAAATCANCTGTGTTTTCTTTTTTCTTTCCTGAATTTTTTGTTCAATAATTTTGATTTCAGAAAGCACTAGTTGTTATTATGCAGTTAACTTTGTATCAAAAATAAGCCTGAACTGATTCCACTTCAAATGTTGGAGTCCTTGTTTCTTATGTCATTCAGTAGCTAAGAATTAGCTGGCAACCCTTATGATTGCAAAGCTGAACCTTATGCTCACACTGGACTTGTCTAGCTTCAACTTCTGGTGAGTGGATCACCTATCTTTCCTACAGCAAATTGTCTCCACCTATTGAATTTCTATTCCCCAGATAAGCAATCATGATTTGTTCAAAGAAAACCACTGGCTTTTAAACATCCTTCCTGGAGTGCAGACATCAGTTCTATATTGATAGATGTCTTTCAGCAGAGACACTGCATAACACAAACATTTTGTTATTAAACTAAAATGCAGTGAGATTTTTTTAGTGCCTCTCTAAGAATTCAGAGCAAATAGACATCACAGGAGTGCAATAAAATGAGAAGCTGCATGAATGCATATAATGTAAAGCAGAAAGAAGAAGGAATTAAAACTGGGTCTCGTTCAGTCCTGCCAATCACTAATTGGATTTTCAACAATAATGGAGTTATAGTTGAAGCTAGCACAGGGATCCATTAGACAAGTTTTAGAGGAAACCTCATTTAGTCCTGAATGCTGAAATAGGAGAAATCAGGAAAATCGTGCTCACTTTTGTAAGAAAGTACATCTCCAGAAACCTCTGAACAAAAAGCTGCCAAAAGCCTATAGAACAGGTATTAACAACTTATTGAAGGGCTTTTCCATCAGAGAACTACTACCAAAGTGAAGTGAAATAATTGCCTACCAGCCAGCACCAAGCAAAAAGACACTGTCTGGCAACTTTTTTTTGAGTGGGAGTGTTTTAGAGGCTCATGATGAGTAGGTGTAAGGAGTATCCTAAGAATGTCTGATGTGTTGTATGAGAATAAAAAAGGAAATGGTATCCTGACAGAACACAGTTAATTGAGAAGCTGAATAGAGTTCTCATTAGGAGAACTGCAATTCTTTGGGTTGGCCTAGGCATACTTTCACAGGAAACAGAGCACAGACTGCAGGCCAGATATATACAGTAATATGTAAAATACATAATCCCAGCCTAAACGGGGGAAGTGATGCCTGTACTGAAGCTAATGGCAGAGGCTATTAGCTCTGGCTAGCTTTCTCTTGATCCTGAGTACAGACACAGTTGCCTAGCCTGTCCCACCACATGCTGGGGCTTTTTGTATCTGTTCCTTGCAGGAAGAAGATAGGAAGAACTTTTCTACACTGAAGCTGCCCCAACAACCTGCAGAGAGTCCACCTGGAGCCCAGTTTTAGGCACAGCTAATGTTCCACTGCAACAATAAGGAAAAGGCTCATCTGCCTTAAAATCCCTGCTTCATACTCATGAGACTTTTCTACCAGTCCTTTAAGTCTCTAGATGTGGAGAACCTCATTCACCAGGTTTTTCTTCCACTCCAATGAGCTAACATGGCATATGGAAGACTTCACCACATACCAGTGTTAGCACAAGGTAAGAAATGTGAGGGAGAAGGCAGGATGGGAGACCTCCCTCTTCCACATGGCAGAGCTCCTGGCATTGCAGTTTCAGTCTGTGCAAAACTACAGCAGTTCTACACAAAAGCAGGCTTTTGCCCTTCACTTTATTTTTTTATTATTTTCTCGATGCATGTCACATCCTTCAGTGATTTAAATCCAGCAGAAAAAATAATCTGGAGAAGCAATGCGCCCATTCACCAATTAGGTTGTTTTCATTTATATAACTAACATTATGCAGCCTTTATAGCTTTTTCTGTGTCCTTTGCCAGATGTTAAGCCAATATGGAAATGCAAGACCTTCTTGTTTCCAATCTGGGCCCAGTCAGATTCTGTCAAGACAGCGAGCAATCTTTTGTAGAGCCATTGATTTTAGATTCTACCTTCATTTTGCACTGAGGTCATCTTCCAGAATTGTAATAGGATGCCCTTGGAGCAGAAGCTTTCACATTTCCAGGCTGTACCACACCAACATCCTTTATTATAAGAAAAATACTAACCTTTTTCCTGCCTGTCCTTGAGGCTATCCGATGTAACATTTCAACTATATAAAATAGCACTGGGAGGATTATACAAATGTATAATCATGCTATAGGTGAAGGAGTTTTTCTTATGTAAACATTATTAACACATAGTATTTCCTTTTTTGCACATCTACCCTTCTGAAGCCATTTAACAAAATGCTAAACTAACTATTTTCTCAAGAGGCCAACACAGAAGTCGGCTGTGCAAGCTGAAGAGAAGAATGGAGATTATAATGGAGATGGCAAGAAAACACCATGAGGAGTCACAGCATTCTTAGGATCAGAACCAGTTGTTGGTCTTGTTTGGGGTCTTGTTTGTTTGGTTTTGGTTTCCACTCCACTTCCCTCTTGAGATGAGGTAGGGCTGGGTTAGGATAACATGGGTGTGCCTGATCTGATCCATTTCCTGCAACTGCAAACCAGCACAGTCTTTCCTGTTTCTCTGTTCAAAGACTTAGCACATATAAAGAATTCTTTAAATATTTGTAAGTATTTTAATTGAATTTTCTAAATGCTGAGTTATATCATTATTTATTAAGTTAATTATGTCTTTTCTTCAGTTCCTGAAGCCACAAATAGTAACTATTCACTGTTTATCTGATTGTGATAAAATGTCAAAGTTCTTCCCTGCCTTCCCCTCACCCACTCCCTTTCCTCAGAATAAAGTCTTCACAACTTCTATACCAACTATTGCACTTGATTAAAAAGAAATATACACATCAAGCTATGCCCTCCCTCCCATAATACCAGCATAAATAATACTGCAACTGAAAATAAAATATGTCATGACAATTATTTTCACAGTTATTAACACTGAACATCAAATAATTGGAGACACTGTTTTTTCACTTAATGGAGAGTGGAGAAGAATTCTGGTTGTGGTTTGTTTTGTGATGGTTTTTGTTTGTTTGCTTATTTTTTATAAAGATCTTGTTTTACATCATGGCTGAAAGCCAAGCCAATTTCAGGGAAATTATTTTACAGTTCTTAAATCAAGCAAAATGAATTCCAGTGGGAAAACAAACCCAACCCTGTCTCCTAGTAGTGGTAATGCACGTTAATACATTATTTTCAGGAATGTTTGTTGAGAGTGTCAACAGTTCCTATATTTACAGAAGTTTAACTCCCTGCTCCCCTTAAGAAGCTGTTCCCTCATGTTTCTGCCACATTCTTTAATCTGACAGAAGAAAGAAATCCACTGTACCCAGGGTCCCACCACCTGTATGCTTTGCATTCAGTTAGAACATCCCAACAATTCAGTGCTAACAAAGGTTAACCTCAGAGTTGCCTTTCTGTGTACTTCTTTCCTCTTGAAGGTTGCAGGGCTTGAAACAAGTGAGTGCTTTGGTGTGAATGACAACTTACCTACCTTGCTTCTTTATCCCTTTACAAAGTTCTTTGGGGAACTTATTCAATTCAGTTCATCTTTGGAAGTCTTATGCCACATGTATGTGTTTCCTGAATGTGATAAGGAACAGTGCCAGGACAGAACTGCTACCTATTGTCAGTAGTCATCACTGGTCTCATTTACAAACAATAAACTCTGTGCAAAAAGTTACTAGCAGAAGCATCAAGTTTTGTTAGACCTGAAAACTCAAAATCCCATGTAATGATACCCATTAATTTAGAATCTATATGCATGACTGCATAGTTTGGCTTATCACTCTAATTGGATTCAGAGAGAAAAATAACTTACCAGTCTAACAGAGCTGAAACACATCATGGCACTCCCTCCTGATCACACTCTTTGCACTCCAGCCTAGCAAAAAGCACACCTGACACTTGCAGCTGGGATCTCTCCCAGACCATCATACTATCTTTTGTGGGTATGGGTTTGGAAAAGTGGAAAACCCTTTGGATTAAGGCAGAAGACTGACTTACGTGAGCAGTTCATCACAGATACAGCCAGTTAGACAAAATCAGATTGAACAGGCAACTGACTGCCAACAAGTATACTTTTATATATTTACACCAGAATGTGAATACACACAGTGCTTAAAAAACAGGGAGGGGAAGAAAAGAGGCGGAACAAAAAGAAAAACAAAAGAAGAAAAAAAAGAAAGAAACAGCCAGTCTAACAGCTTCATCTTGGTATAATCATCCTTTCTATAGCACAAATGATATGATCCCAGTTTTTACAAAATATTGCCAGCAGCGTCACTGCAAAAAAAGTGCAGATGATATGAAAACGACTCTTCATCATAGGAGCAATGAACTTCGCAATAGTAGAAACACACACTAGGATGACAGTCATGAAGGCCAGGATAACATTTATACACTTCCCCAGGAGCACTTTGGCATTAACTGTTTCAGACTGCTGTGCTTGCTGTTCTTGCTGATAGAGCTCCAGTTTGGAAACCCGGGTCTGGCATGATTCCAAGGCTTCCTGGAGACAAAAAACAAGAATTAGGGCAGCCATATTTCCATTCAACATTTCTTCACATTTTAGCTGCAGAGCCATCCATCAGGTAGACCAGGAGGGCAATTTATTATAGACTGCTAAAATTTCAATGAACCACCGACTTCAGAAAAAAAATAAGTGCACATATATGTCTGAATGAGTGTGTCACTGTTTGCTCAGGCATAATCAAGTCTAACAACATTGTCCAAAATGTAATTTTTTTATTTTTTCATGCTTGACAAAAAGTATCATAACTCTAATGTTCATGACAGATGTTGCCTATATATGCTACTGATATAAAGTACTAGTAAAGCTGTTGCCATAGCAACTATCCCTGCATTAAAACAGCAACAAAATTAGTTTCTTTGTATATTCTATAGAAAACATTAGGGCGGGCTTGCTGTGATGCTAATTAAATCGACTTTGAAACATGTAGCACTTGGTTTACACAGTCTCTGCAGTCTACATTAATTTTGCTCTCAAAGCCACCCATCCTACAATGTTGGGCTTGAGTCCTCTGTAAGATGTGGCCTTCTCCCTTTGTCAATGTGAAGACAGTGAAAAAACCTGTGGAGATGCTTTTCTGGGATTCTCTCTCACGTGATGTATTCCACTTCAAAATTTGTTCTGAAGAAAGCAGACCTTTCTCTTCTGCTTGAGGATGGACAAAAAGTGGTCTTTGAGTAAAATGCTTCCTAAAGACACTACCTCCATGCTTAAGCCCTCCCAAAGCAAAACCTAGAAAAAACTTCCAACTGCTTCACTTATTTGCCAAAATGCCAACTCTTTGCTGGAGACGGGCTTAGGGCACCACTGTGCAACATGGTGCAAAGATGTAATTTCATGAGATTGATCAATTTGACATAATCTCTTACCACTGTGTGACAAGAAAACCGATGTTCCAGCATCTCTACTTTCTTCCCCACTCTAACTCCAGATATTTTCCTCGCATTAGTAGGGTTGTTCACCTGACCACACCGTAAGCTGTTTTAAACCAAACCACTCTGTATAAACAGCCAGAGAGTTACCAAGTTTCCCTTGCTAGGTCAGTTCCACACTGTGTCAGCAAGTTGTACTGGCTTACCCAGCGACTGGCCAGGCACCAAGGTCACCACAGAGAATATGGCACAGTGCCTTACACAAGACTGCTTCCTTCATTGCTCTAGGAATTCGTAACAATATAGAAGACAGCTCTTAAAGGGTGGCACAAAGTCTTACGATTCAGGCATGTTCTCCACTACACACTAATGAACTTTCCTGGTCTTTCTTCTGCTCTGACTGTAAATTATCCTCAAATTGTCTTGTCCTGCTTTAGAGAAAGTCCAGCTGCAAAAATCTGATACCTGGAGNNNNGCTGCAAAAATCTGATTCCTGGAGCTCTGCATTGAGAGGCTGAACACGTCTTTAAAATGATCTGCACATCTTTTAGTGACAGAGTTAGGTTGTTACTCAAAATATCCAGAGCGTAAATCCTTTTACTCTATTTTAGCTTATTTTCCAAAGCCCCAAAGAAATAGGTTTAAACAGGCCCAACTGTACTGAGATAAAAGAAACAATGTTGTGTCAACATAGCACTTCAATTAGAAGTCTCTGACACCCCTCCAGGATTCTGCTAATGAGTTAGGAAATATTTCACAGCCCTTCTGTTGGACAGCTCAGGTTTCATTATGTTTTTACATCCTCAAGATGCCTTCACAGAAAGGAGTCCTCTTTTCTTTAAAACTGTGAAAGACTTCTCTTCTTTAAACCTACAAAGGAACCTATGATATGCTTAGATTCAGTGCCATCCCTTTCCCACTCTGTTCCCACGAGCTTCCTAGCTCACATTTAGGAAACTGTGATCATCCTGCTGCCTTCACTCCCTCTGTTTAAAAATGTGAGCATAGGTGTATACAGGTCAGGTTTTAGGTTCTTTTACCATCTGAGCCAATATGAAGTTTCTGAGCATTCCTCAGTTGTTCATGAATAGGTAAGGCATAAGTATGTTTTCACCATTTTTCACCACTTCCTCAGACTTTGAGTGGAAATATTATGCATTATGCAAGTGCTTGTATTGTACATAAATATTCAAGTATACACGTAACTACATGCTGTCAGGACATACTTGTAGACATTATTACTGGCTTTTGATTGAAGTCAGACATGACTTCAACTACAACTGATCACTAAGGTGAACACACCCCACAGCTTTGATTATAGAGGTTGTTGTGACCATGGCTTAAAATTCTTTAGTTATAACTGGCAAATCTACAAGTCTATAAATCAGCTTTCTTACTTTTTACCCTAAGCTCAATTTATAATAAACCTTGCC
>VZTZ01010450.1:1596-13336 GCA_013400955.1 Drymodes brunneopygia | reverse complement strand
TATCTGGGCAGCTCAGTCCATCCCAGGGAGTTACTCTCCTGCCTGTCTAGATGTCTGATGACTGTGATGGGAGTTTTGACACATAAGTAGGCACCCACATTTCGGGATCTTAATCTGAAGCTGAATGTTACTCAGATTAACTATAGCTCTGGTGTTCCATGTTGTGATCACTGGTTTAAGTCTCTGCAGAATATATATCCTTAAGGGTCACAGGTTTTGCCTAGGTGCTGGACTGAATGCCAGGCTCATCACCCAAGGACCTGATGGTCCTGAGACCCCCAAAGATTGGACTGGAGTTCCCCTATGAGCTGTAAACATGACTGATGTAAACCAGTGCCATGAGGAAGACTTTCCAGAACTGCTGTTTTGGGTTAGTATGCCTGAACTATTCTGACATCCTAGTGTGGATCATCTGAATCTTGTCCTAAATATCTTATATCACTTTGACATAATCTAAAAATATATGTATAGTGTGGCTTTACTAAGAATATACATGTAACAGGCAACTAACCACTGTTGAGACTATCACCTATGATGCGGAGAAAACCATTCCTACCACTAATGAAGATGAGAGATTTTTTAAAGCCTGTAAGGCAAAGGGAAGTTTTTTTAATCACTGTCCTACTCATAAGGATGCCTAACACTATCTTTAATGAGAACAACTTTTGAAAGTCTGTAAAATCTATGGAGTCCTTTTCAGCACGATACTAAGGTAAGAGAATAGAATTGGAAGTTTGTAACAAAAGTTTTCACTTCAGTCAAGGAAAGATCTTTGAGGCAGATGAACTGGGTAAGGAATGATTACTGACTCTAACTTTCTCACAACTATAAAAACACAAGAGTGTGCGTCTTCCAGTGCAGACAGTTTTATTTGATATAATATCTACTACACAGTGACTGATGAAATGAACAGAGAAAGCAATTGTCACAAAGCCAGCTGGGAAGGGAGCTAGCAGAAAACAAGAAGGAAAAATGGCTTTAATTTTAAGCCAGAAAATCCACATTTCTTATGTCCTATCTGCTAACTCCTTTCTTTTCTGCCTTCACTGGCACAGCTGATCCTGCTCTGCTAAAATTCTTTGTGAAATACATTTCCCAGCCCTATTTGTTCTACACACGCTGAAAGCCCCAGTGAAGAAAAAAACTGTTCAAAAAATGTAACAAAAGTAGATTTATTTGGCCCATGCTACAACAAGGAAGATGAATCCTCGGTTTGCTGCCCTACCCCTCTTGCCATTATTGCTGCAGTGCGTTCCCAGTGTAGCCATGGGCCAGTGAAGCACAGGCAAAACCCTGTGTGCCTCCTACATCACTGCAATCTTGTCCTTCAGCAGCAGAGCTGCAGTGCTTGCATCACATGCAGTAGCACCACATGGCCTCATCCACATTACGCTCCTTCAGGGCAGTTTTGTTGAGGTTTTGTCCTGTCTGTATTAGGGGAGGAGCGCAGAAGGAACTGACTAAACAGGTGTGATGTGGTTAGTGGATCCAAACCCACTTCCTATTTTGCTTTCCTGCAGTGATTTCTTGCCTCTTGCCAGCAAAAACACCTTGCCAGGAATAAACATATCTTGTGTCTCAAGGAGCTTCACCCCTTTTTTTCTGCTCTGTTTAGAGGATAAATACCTTCCAGACAGGATCCATTCTTACTTCCATGGTGTGGCTGTGAGAAAGGTGTAGCAGATCATTGCAGTTGGAGAGCTGGACAACATGCTCTTTGTTTCTAGAACAATGCAACCTTTTTCTGACTTGAGCAAACACTTTACCCGACAATACTATCCTCGGCAATACTACAGAGTTCCAGCTTCCATAGCCTAGGAAGGTAGATTAAGTTTCTCACCTGATTAATCACTCCAGTGGCACTTGTCCAACCCAGATGTCTCTGCAGAGCAAAATGTCATCACTTGCTGCAGCCATTGATGTTCTTTCCTGCTGCAAACTTTTTGAGAGTTTTGATAATACTCTTTTTTTTTTGGATGCTCATTTCCCAGTCACTGCTAAACCACTTACTTGAATCTATTTGTTCTCCAGGTCAGTCTCACTGCTGCAGATCTCAGTTCCCATCAATCCAATCTTGTCATGATGAAGAATGGTGTGCTATAGTTTTGTTTCATCTCTTGTCCTTCTCCCACTGGCCTAAACACCAGCCTAGAAGGACCTTGTCCATTCCTGTCTTGATGTTGAACTGACAGTCATCATCGCAAAGGATATTTAAGCTGTTACAAACCAATCACTTTTGTCCATCAACATTTCATGCTTTCCACCTTCCTTGAGCGGAGATGGTCTGTTGGATATTTTCTTCATACATAGCTCAGCTTGGTGGGAACTCTGCCTGTCCCAAGCCAGTGGTACGAGGACAGTGGACTTTTGCTGAGCTGCATAAAAGGGATCTAACTCTGCTTGAAGACATAATTGGAGGAGAAAATAATGATTAAGATTCATAAAGCAATGTGGGAAGGTATAAACCTCAGAACTTGAGGCAGTAAACAGTCCATTTAAAAATGAGACTCACAAAAAACGAAAGAGGAGCACATTTTTAGTAATCTGCAGGGAGAGGCCATACACAGTTTTCCAGAAATTTCTATTCTCATATGTTTCAGTGAATTATCCATGGAGAGGTAGCATGTATTGTATGGGTAACTTTAAACCCTGTTTTCAAACTGAAAGTCATTTGCACTTAAAAGTCTTAGCCCAGCTCTGCACACCATGCTTCAAAGACGTAAAGTATGAGGGGCACCAGATTCAAACCATCCCTCTCTAAGCATTCCTTCTTCATACCAAGTCAGAAGAAAGCTTTATGGACTTCTGCTCCTTGGTGCATCCTTTTGGTGGGTGTGGCCCATCCATTCTCATCCTCCCAGTGACGGAGACCACATCAAATGTCCTTCCCCTCAGGCATCGAGGCCAAGCTCTAGGGGAGGTGTTTCCAAGAAGAACAGCAGAGAGAAGCTGCTTTTGTATTTCCTGTTTGGAGCTAACTGGAAAAGGTCAAAGCAGTACCATTAATCACCCTGTCATGTGATGGATAGTGATATCCACTCCTTTCAGTGATTTCTGTTGCAACTCCCCCCTTATATCAAATCAAAAGCAGCGAAAACATAATGTCAGCCAGAAATTTATTGAGAGCTGCAAGATAATTCACTCTCTTAATAAAGTGCAGTGGTTGACATGATGAGGATGAGGCCATAATAAACAAATGAAGTCTCCTGACAGTAGAATGGATGTGGTTGGTTTCACTGGACATCTATCAGCAGTCCTCTTCCTGAACCTCATTTCCCCTCATCACAGAGCTCCTTTCTCCTTCCCAGGAGGTTTCTTTCAGCTCCAGCTTGTTTGCTGCTGGGGCAAATTCTCCACTTCCAGTCTGCTGTTCTGGTGTATCTCACTGCCTCTGGCAGAGTGGGCGGTAGTACTTCTGTCAGTATGGAAAGGCTGTCAGGAGCCTTCCTAAGCTCTTAGGAAACACAGAAGTTGCAGGAGCCTGTGTGCTGCTTCAGCATCTTCTTTTTCTCCTGTGGGATGGGGAGAAAGGGCTGGTTATGATGTAGAGCTGCAGAGTGAAAGGAAGAAGTGTGGGATCCCCCATTCGTTTTGCAGCACATGACATTTAGCCAAAGAGGGGAGCATTACTCCCCTCTTCAGCTAAAAAAGTCTATTGTAGAAGCAAACATTAAGACTTTGAGAACGCCTACCCCTAACTGCACTGGGGGGCTTGGTGACACCCTCTTAAAGCACTGCACTGGATTTAGGAAGAAACGCCTGCTGTGGGAAGCCTTATCTGAGGCGTAGCTTTTCTTAGCGTGACTAAAGAGGAACTTGTGTGGAGCGGGCATCTCGGGCTCTCTCCCCACCATCCTGTGACATGCTGAAGAGGCTCTGTGAAAGTGATTCTTATCTGCAGCCTGGCAGCTCTATGTAGGTCTTTGTACAACCTCACAACTCACTGGCTTGGGGATAGTGTAGGAGTCCTTTCCTCTGGGTAATATATCTGCCGGCCCTGAAAGAATGTTTTCCTTAATGCTACTTTGAATCAATTTTATAGCATAACAACCTAATAATACATTTGTTTAAAAACGTAGATTCTTAAGATTGGGGCAATACTTCTGAAAGACCATCCTTTAGCACTTCTCTTTCTTCCCAGTTCATATGTCATATTAAAATTATCATTAAAACTGGCAAGAGAATATAAGGGAGGAGGTCACTGGCAAACAAATAATGGTAAAGTTTGTTACCATAGCTACCTTGAAGTATATCTTGTAGCTACACTAAAATATTATACAATAAATTGTTTTTTAGTAACCAAAACCAGGATTCTCCCCAGCAAATTTCTCTGGCAGAAGAATAGAAATACTTGCAAAGTTCTCTGCCAAAATGCTAATTACTCCGTAGGGAATCATCCAGTTATGCAGAAACATGGGCCTGTTGAAGTCTTTGGCATAATGCATATACCATAACTAAGGCACCTCTTCTGTTTCTTACACAGTAGATCTGTATATCTGAGTTAATATTATGGAAGCTGCACTTCCAGAAGTTGCAGAAAAAAGAAACAAATGAATACTCATTACTGGAATGCACAGAAGTCACCATGGATTTCAAATTGCAAAAATTTGTATGCCTTCTCTGTATAGAAGCCACATACATATTTCTGTCTTTTACCAACTGTCAGGTTCTAAAGGGATTGCCATGTAAGTCCAGCATGGGCTCACTACCAGCTCAGGAGCAGGCAGAATAGATGATGAGGTGAAGAGATGCTCCTCTTTCACTCCTTGTTAAAGGTAATTTGAGGGAATGGGAGTTTCTGTGTGGGACAATATGTGATGCAGAACAATCTAAAAATATTTCTTTTTGCTTCCATAGCAACTCCCATGCTGGCATGTCTTTGAATTTCTTAATTCTTTCTTTCTGCTCTCTCTGTGGGCTTTGTCCTGTTTCCAGAGTTGCAAAATGATCTTTACAGCCTGTGTTTACAGATGTGTGCCTGCAGTCTGTTCTGGCAGCAGGGAACATCCTACATCTCCAGGGAGCAGCCTGTCAGTGCTTCAAGGGGGCTTATGAAGAGGGAGAGCAACTTCTTACATGGATAGATAGTGACAGGATGAGGGGGAATGGCTTCAAATTAAAATGAGAGAGAATTAGATTAGATGTTAAGAATTTTTGTTTTTTACTCAGAGGGCAGTGGGACACTAGAACAGATTGCCTAGAGAATCTGGAGATGCCCCAGCCCTGGAAGTGTTCAAGGCCAGGTTGGATGGGGCCCTGAGCAACCTGGTCTAGTGAAAGACATTGCTGTCCATGGCAGGGCTATTGGAACTAGGTGATCTTTAAGGTTGATTCCAACTCAACCCATTCTGTAGTTCTGTGATTCTCTACTGGAAACAGCACTTGTCAGTGGAAAGGGTGATGGCTCTTATCACACAGGAGTCAAAGGACAGCAATTGTCCTCTGTAAACTGCTCTCTTCTTTGCATTCTGACTCATGCTACAGCTGACCCAAAAACATCAGAAGGAAGGCCCTGACAACTCTCATTTCACGGTACAGTGTTGTAAAAGCTGTCTTGCTCACATTTACCTCTATGTCTTCTGTGATATAAAGGTGTAATTCTGAAATTTATGCTTGCAAATGCTTCTGCCTTGTGTCTGATGGCAGCAAAGATATAGTACATTTCCTTCTTTAGAAGTTATAAGCAGAGACTTGAGTGAAAAGTGATGTAGCAGGAAAGGTTGTATTGCTTTCCATAATTTTGTTTTTCATATTTTCAGTGCATTTTTTTTTATTTTAGAGGAAGTGTGGGTATTTCTGGAAACTCATTTTGGGTCAATAACAATTTCATCCTTACAAGGAAACTTGTAAAACTTCTGTGTTGACAGGTGAAGCAATGCTGGGTGAGCAATTGGCCCTGTTAGCACATACTGTGCTTCTCTGGGATATGGAGGGTTCAAACAGCTACAGCATGTCAACCTTTCCAAAGGCTATGGTGAGCAAGAGCCTTAGGCTTGGTTTGGGTTTGTTTGAGGAGCAGTTATCCTGCACAGTGATAACTACAAGATGAAAACCAACCTACTGGCAGTTCTGGTGGTGTGAAGGAGCTGCCAGTGAAAGGTCCACAGTGGTCCATGTGAGTAGCTCTGAGATGAGGGTCACATTGAGCTTGGGGAGCCATGACCCAGTCAGGCCCTGGAAGCAGAAGGAATCATTCTCTATTTCTTGGAGCCCAGAACCAGCACTCTTATAATCCCAAACTCCTGACATCTAAGTTCTGAACATTTCTTTCAGAGAATTGTCCAAAACCTTTTAGATCTGTAATTCAACAGCTTCTCTCAGACCCCAGACTTTTATATCCTCCTTTGTCAAAGGAACAGAGATTCAGCTGATGTGGCCAAATGGCTGATGGACAGTCCTTTCTGTTCCTCTTTCTTAATCTTTTGTCACCCTAAGCTTACANATTATTTTATTTCTTTGGGTTTTTTATTGTCTCTATCAATGATATCTCCCCCAGATGAACTTATATTCATTAAGATCAGGGAAGTGGGCTTTTTTAAACAAGTTAAAAAACATAAATGATAAATATTTTGGTCTAATTTAATGCTGTAGGTATGTACTTAGAAATAGTTTAGAAATATTTTTTTTCCCAGGGCCAATTACCATTCTTGTCTGGAGAATCGAATATGTGGCAATTAGGAATTATTTACGTATTCTCTTCGTTTCTTACCCAGACCAAATCTCCTCACTTAAATTCTGTCTTGATAAATCTTTAGAAATTGACTTAATTTGCCAGAATAACCCCGAATTAAGATCAGTGCTCACTACTTCAATTGATAACAGATGTTTGGCACCAGTGAGAGGAGTATGACTTTATACATCTTTTGAAATGTCACAGCTCTTTGTACTCATAACTAGAAGCCATGCCAGAGCAAACCAATGCTGTCAATAGCAGAGCTGAAAGAAAACACACAGAGCACAAGACAGTGCATTCCAGAAACAGTACAAGTGTGGCTTGGAAAAGCTCAAATTTGAANGCTCTCTCTGTGGGCTTTGTCCTGTTTCCAGAGTTGCAAAATGATCTTTACAGCCTGTGTTTACAGATGTGTGCCTGCAGTCTGTTCTGGCAGCAGGGAACATCCTACATCTCCAGGGAGCAGCCTGTCAGTGCTTCAAGGGGGCTTATGAAGAGGGAGAGCAACTTCTTACATGGATAGATAGTGACAGGATGAGGGGGAATGGCTTCAAATTAAAATGAGAGAGAATTAGATTAGATGTTAAGAATTTTTGTTTTTTACTCAGAGGGCAGTGGGACACTAGAACAGATTGCCTAGAGAATCTGGAGATGCCCCAGCCCTGGAAGTGTTCAAGGCCAGGTTGGATGGGGCCCTGAGCAACCTGGTCTAGTGAAAGACATTGCTGTCCATGGCAGGGCTATTGGAACTAGGTGATCTTTAAGGTTGATTCCAACTCAACCCATTCTGTAGTTCTGTGATTCTCTACTGGAAACAGCACTTGTCAGTGGAAAGGGTGATGGCTCTTATCACACAGGAGTCAAAGGACAGCAATTGTCCTCTGTAAACTGCTCTCTTCTTTGCATTCTGACTCATGCTACAGCTGACCCAAAAACATCAGAAGGAAGGCCCTGACAACTCTCATTTCACGGTACAGTGTTGTAAAAGCTGTCTTGCTCACATTTACCTCTATGTCTTCTGTGATATAAAGGTGTAATTCTGAAATTTATGCTTGCAAATGCTTCTGCCTTGTGTCTGATGGCAGCAAAGATATAGTACATTTCCTTCTTTAGAAGTTATAAGCAGAGACTTGAGTGAAAAGTGATGTAGCAGGAAAGGTTGTATTGCTTTCCATAATTTTGTTTTTCATATTTTCAGTGCATTTTTTTTTATTTTAGAGGAAGTGTGGGTATTTCTGGAAACTCATTTTGGGTCAATAACAATTTCATCCTTACAAGGAAACTTGTAAAACTTCTGTGTTGACAGGTGAAGCAATGCTGGGTGAGCAATTGGCCCTGTTAGCACATACTGTGCTTCTCTGGGATATGGAGGGTTCAAACAGCTACAGCATGTCAACCTTTCCAAAGGCTATGGTGAGCAAGAGCCTTAGGCTTGGTTTGGGTTTGTTTGAGGAGCAGTTATCCTGCACAGTGATAACTACAAGATGAAAACCAACCTACTGGCAGTTCTGGTGGTGTGAAGGAGCTGCCAGTGAAAGGTCCACAGTGGTCCATGTGAGTAGCTCTGAGATGAGGGTCACATTGAGCTTGGGGAGCCATGACCCAGTCAGGCCCTGGAAGCAGAAGGAATCATTCTCTATTTCTTGGAGCCCAGAACCAGCACTCTTATAATCCCAAACTCCTGACATCTAAGTTCTGAACATTTCTTTCAGAGAATTGTCCAAAACCTTTTAGATCTGTAATTCAACAGCTTCTCTCAGACCCCAGACTTTTATATCCTCCTTTGTCAAAGGAACAGAGATTCAGCTGATGTGGCCAAATGGCTGATGGACAGTCCTTTCTGTTCCTCTTTCTTAATCTTTTGTCACCCTAAGCTTACATGATAAAATTTATTGTGATCCTCTTACTCTTTTGACTTCAGTCTTCAACCAAGAAATTCATTTAA
This sequence comes from Drymodes brunneopygia, assembly GCA_013400955.1. Taxonomy (NCBI): domain Eukaryota; kingdom Metazoa; phylum Chordata; class Aves; order Passeriformes; family Petroicidae; genus Drymodes; species Drymodes brunneopygia. The sequence goes on along the minus strand of VZTZ01010450.1, from coordinate 4,718 downwards.
ATCAGAAGCCAGTGCAGATATCTAAGCCAACACAGTTTCTAACTGTGATGTCATAAAACAAAGTTAACAGCAGAGCTCTCCAGAAGATGCCATTTTAAGAAATTCAAAACAACTGCTCTGCCATCTAGTGTCATTGAGTAAAGTCTGCTAAACCCAAACTTACACCTGAACACCTCTATCATGTGCTTTTCCTTCCAGTAAGGCCTTTTAGGTCAGGACCTTGTCTTTATCAGTGAGTGACAGAGAGAGGGATGAAAGTCAGGAATAGTGTCCATTCAGAAGCTCTCTGGTGGCATTAAGGTGAATGTAAGTTGTCTCTTACATAAAAGGACTGTTCCTTACCTGGAAAGGTAAGCTACAAAGCTAGGCACATCTGAAGAGCTGCTGACCTTCTCCCAGTGATGTGTTAGCTCTATTTAGAATGTTTTCCACATTCTTTATTTCAGGCAGGAAAACAAAAAGCCTGTGAGGAAAACTCAATCTTTTCAAGTCTACCAGACGTTCATTTTGCCCCAGGTATTTTCTGCTTCACAGTATGAGGTCAGCTCCAGAAGTGAAAAACTGCCTAAATTAGGCCATAGAGGTCTGAATGCTTGGGGTCTTCNTCGTTTCTTACCCAGACCAAATCTCCTCACTTAAATTCTGTCTTGATAAATCTTTAGAAATTGACTTAATTTGCCAGAATAACCCCGAATTAAGATCAGTGCTCACTACTTCAATTGATAACAGATGTTTGGCACCAGTGAGAGGAGTATGACTTTATACATCTTTTGAAATGTCACAGCTCTTTGTACTCATAACTAGAAGCCATGCCAGAGCAAACCAATGCTGTCAATAGCAGAGCTGAAAGAAAACACACAGAGCACAAGACAGTGCATTCCAGAAACAGTACAAGTGTGGCTTGGAAAAGCTCAAATTTGAAGCCACTAAAACCATGATATAAATCCTGCAGTGCAGTCATGGTCTGCTTAATTAGGAACTGATGAGAAATACTGCCTTAAATCTTTCTTTCTCAAGCAATCTCCTGAGACTACCACTTTGTGGGGACAGAAGTGTGATGAGGCAGATCTCAGCTGCTCTTACTGAAAGGTTTCTTTGAGTTTTTGAATTCCCAGCCCAAATAGGTGTTCATCCTAAAATAAGGAGGTAAAAAAAAAGGAAATCCTTTAGGACTACAGACACTTCTGTCTTACCATAGCATCTCTAAATGAAACATTCTTACAGACTCCTGCTTTTCTGTCAGGGTCTCTAAATCCACATTTGTTCCTAAAGCGCCCTAGCTGAAGTGCTTTGCAGAAGACTCTGGAGTCTCATGAGGTGGCTCTGTGAACATTCAGAAGCTTATTGTGCTATAGATGAATGAATAGCTTCTAACCAAAGCTGACCAAAAGACAATTTGGTTTTCAGGTGTAAAATGACAGTCAGGGATCCGCAATCTTGGTGCATGGGTGTTGTTTACTCTGATGTGCTCCAGTACTCAAAATAAATAAGTGATCCTCCTCTAACAAAAAATGAGTCACGTTTTGTTTTTATCACAATAGTCCCATCTGTTTCAAATAGCTGGCACTAATAGTCTGTGGTTTAGACTGATTAGCATCCTATATCCCTTCATTTCTAAAATGAAATTTTAATCAGATTCTAATTCCTTGAAATCTCCACGTCAGTGAGTACTTCCCTAACCATTAATCAGTTGAAATTTGGCCTCTATTAAGCTGCTTAAATCTCCTTCATATTACTGATTGATAACTTTCATTGCCTCCAGCACGTCTCTGACACACTGTTAGGAGATTTTTTTAACATCAAGGCCATGACACTATTATAAAACTGAGAAAAAGAGCAGACGTTTGCATTGCTGCTGTTGTGGCTTTTCAGCTTTCTCATTTTAAATCCCTGTTTTCTTCAGGGATTTGAAAGTGGGTCATAAATTCATTCCAAAGAGAAATCACTTTCATTGGTCTAATCATGCAAGTACTCAGTGTCTGTTCTGGGAGGCCAGTTCTTAGTGTGGAAGTAGCTTAGCTCCTTCTGCTCAAACCCCCCTGCATTTTTTTTCTGGTCTCTATTTTTTTTTTTTGTCATTTTTGTTTGGCTGGTTGCTTTTGATGCTACTGTGCTGAAGCATAAATAAATTTTTCACAGGGAAGTTGGCAGGTTGTGTCTCTACAATACAGAGGGATAATAACTGAAAGAAAATGAAGTTATTTGGTTTGAGTTGAAATGCTTCTTATAATACATTGCAAACTAGTTTACTGGAAATATGAAGAAGCTGAGTTAATACTTCAGATCATCAATAGCTTTAATGATTTTTCAGGACAACGACATGCAACCTAAGGGAACAGTTCTGCAATCCTTGTTCAAACTAAGGATATTGAGGTTTGTGAGACTGGGTCATGTAACTGGCAATAAAGAAACACAAAACATGCTTCTCAGAACAGAGGGGCTTTTGGGTTAACTAAGAATTCATGTTGGAGGCACTTAACTCAGGCATGTCCTTTCTTAGGTACAAATATTCTTAAATATTTTCTTTCCCTGAAGCAAAATGGGTGCTTTGCATGTTATTTTACAGCAGTACATGTCTTGTGTTTCAGTTTTAACCTGGTAGCATTTTCCAGATTTGATACAGCTATGCATTTAAGTAATTATCTGGAAGGCAGAGTCAGGGACAGTAACACAGTCTGTAATTTAGCTACCAAAATCCACCAGAGGAACAGAAATCCTCAGAGCCCCANAAGATAAATCCTCAGAGCCCCAAGGTAGCACAGAAATCACCTTGCAAAAATAAGCTGAGTTCTCCTCATGTCTTGCTACTGACATAAAACAGAAAAAAACCCAGACCCTCAAACCCAAGCATTTCTATTATGATTACTACTGCTAAACCTAATTAACTCTCATTATGCACCAGACATAGCAGACCTGATTAAAGTCTTCTGTTCTGGTGTTAAAATATAATCCAAAGCCTTTAAGCTTTTATTCAGATGCTGATGATTTTCTTAGGACACCTGCTGTACAGCATATGCTAATTAGAATTTTTGAATTAAAGTGGTCTACACCTCCTATGGAAGGAAGGAAGGAAGGAAGGAAAGAAGGAAGGAAGGGAATTCCGGAAGGAAGGAAGGAAGGAA